>JABFAF010280102.1:2198-13909 GCA_013677275.1 Gossypium schwendimanii | reverse complement strand
CAACGTAACAACGAGGTTTCAAAAACACTATCGTGTGACATTGCCAGATACGGCCATAACGTTTAGGCTGAGTTTGGGGTGTTCCCTAACTTCAATCAAGAACTCTACCTCTCAGTCTAGCTGCATGCTAAGGAGTTCTTCAAGAAACACATCAGAGAACTCTTTCACAATCGGTACTTGGTTGATGTCCTTCCTCGCCTCATTCGAATATATAATATATGCCAAGTATGCGTTTTTTCCTTTAACTATAAGCTTCCTAGTGGATACCACCGAAATTATGCTAACCGCCAAACTGGTTATTATGCTAGCTAGAAGTAGTTCTTTTCCTTCTTTAGTCACCAACACATTTTCCTCAGAAGGAACAACCCAAGGATAGAATTGAACAAGGGGGTTGGTCACCAACATATTTGTCTCACAAGGAATAACTTCTAGACTCTTACTCTCCACGACCTTTATATAGATGTAAGAATGGGTTGACCTAAGGTCTATTAATGCATGAATGTCATGTCCTAAAAAGGACAAATTACCTGTGATAACTTCTGGTAAGTCTGCATCTTCCTTAGCCTTCATCACATAGGCTCTGGTGAACTCCCCTAAGGTGGGCATGATGTAGTTCTTCTTTGAAGTTCCCTAAACTGATCCTGACTTTACAATAATTTTTTATCTTGCCTCTTACTAAGTACTCTAAGGTCCCCACATAGATTATTCCGAAATGGTATCGGCCTTCGAGGGGCAGTCTCTAATCTGATGATCCAATGATCCATAAGAATAATAGGCTCCCTTTTTTGTTTCCAACAGTCACCCTGGTGATTTCTTCCATAGCGCTCGCATACTGGATCCCTTCTCATCCTAGATCCACCAATACTTGCCATTGAGGTGGCTTGTCATGCACCTCCTTCTTGTGGAAAAATCGAGTGTGGAAAATTCCTTTTTGGTGTAGAGAAGTTTCTATCTTTTGGTTACTTGAAATTTGTCAAAGGTGGCAAACTAGAGAATCCCTACTTTATTCTTTCCCTATCATGCCCTTCATTTCTTTATTGAATAATAGTTTCCATCTTATGAGCTTTAACTATCATAGCTGTTAGACTTGGGACTTCTGATGCTGCTACTAGGGCACAAATTTGATCGCTTAAGCCCCACTCAAATTTACCGCATAAAGCCTTTTTAGTCTGAAACATGTCCTTCACATAATAGCTCAATCTGACGAATTCTAATTCATAGTCCATTACCGACATTCGTCCTTTCTTAAGATACAAAAACTCCTTCTTCAACTACTAGATATATATCAGATTCACATACTTCTCTTTGAACTTCCTTAAAAATAACTCTTGGTCTATCTATTTTTCCGAGGTTAGGCTTACCAACATTTCACAGCAATGATATGTCTCTCCTTCCAATAAGGAAACATCACATTAGAGGCTATCTGTCAGTATACATTTTAGTCCTGTAATCACTATGCCTACGCGAGAGAGCTACTGTTCTACTATAGCGAGGTCACAACCCTTATCCTCTAAAAATTCTTTAGCACCACACTTACAGATTTCTCTCATTGGATATCCATTAAACTAGTTGATGGTTAGTGCTAGAGGAGCAGGAGATACTGGCTATACCATTTCAGCTTGAGGTTGTTGTGGTTTGGATGCTTGGGTTGTCCCCATTAACTAGTCAAACATCTAACTCATCATTGTGATGAAAGTAGTATGGAAAGCATTCCGCGCCTAAATCAGTTGCAGGACCTTTGATAATACTAGAAAGAACATATGTTTTCTCCCTACTTATTGGTTAACTTGTACCCATTTAGTTATCTTTAGCACAAATTTTAGCATCTTTTAGTTCAGTAAATTGCATTTTATAATTCAGTAGATTTTAGCATTTATCCTTAATTTTGTCATGTTTTGGTACTGATGTTGCTACATGAGTATTTTCAAATTGCAACCAGAATTGTGGCTGCATTTGACATCTATCCCAATAATAACAAAAATGCTTGAGTTATCCAGTCTGTTATAACCAACTTGTAAGTATAGAGGCAACATGATTCTGATGAAAGGACACCTGTACTATTTAGAAGAATATAAATATTCACGTGAAAAGAAAAAAAAGAGGCCTTTTACAAGGGTATCATCTTCTTTAACCTATCTTTTGAAGCTTTTTAGCTATGGTGGCTTAAGCCTCCTACTGGTACACCGACATGAAAGGGATACAGATTAGCTCTTGACGAGGAGCCCTGAGTGCGACACAAGAGGGAATAGAGAGATTCAAGTCGAGTTGTCTAGGAATAGTATTCTCCACTTGTTTCTTTTATTTTTCTTTTCTAAACGCTGGTGATTACTTTCTATTTCATGTTTGTATGGAAGTATACATGATTTCTACGTTAAATGTTATTTTATTCAATCTTGCTTCTATTGTTGAATCTTTGGGTTTGAATGTTTTTAGCATGGAAATGTTATGGCAGTCACTGACACTGGAAGGTGCAGCAATAGTTCAAGCTAACAAGCTTGACAACGGAAGTTGCTTGAGGATTAAAGGAATTTAATCCATTTGTTCTTAATAGTGTTCCATTGCCATCATCGGAAGGTGTGGTTAATGTTCATGTTTAAGTCTTAGATTAAATATATAAGTTAAGCTTTGTAAAATATCCATTGCAATTTAATACATCGACAATCACCTATCCTTTTATACCTTGTGAGCACTTAGTATTATGTTGAATATTCATATTAGGGATCCCAGTTTATTATTATCGTATTTTATCTTATTGTTTTCAAGTTATTGCTTTGACAACTACTCTCACAATTTATCTCATTTCTATCTATTTATTGTACTAACATTGATAGACAAAAGACAACCGTCCTCATGGGATCGATATTCGATAGGCTTATATCTATCTACTATACTTGCATCGACAGTGTACGTTTACACATTATTGCTATGACGTTAAACAACCAATCAAGTTTTGGCATCGTTTTCGGGGATGGCATTTGTTTGATGTTTATTTTTATTTGTTTTTATTTCATAATGTTTAGTTGTTACTAACTTGTTTTCCTTTTGTCACTATTTTCACATTTTATTTTTGGTGTTGTATGCCCCGAAGCTATTTGGAGTTTATTGTTGATTTTGATCCAAAAATTGAAAGAACCGTTCAAAGAAGACTTCAAAAAACAAAGGAATATGGATTTACCAAGAAACTATGAAGTCATACCCCCGATGCAGCAATAAAATGGTAATGCGCTCAAATACAGAACATGACTATACGAGATTTTGTAGTACCTATCTTGGATGACTTACAACTAGGAGTTGTTAGGCCAGCAATCCAAGCTGGAAATTTTTAACTCAAGCCAGTAATGTTTCAAATGTTAAATTCTAATGGGCAATATGCTTGATTGCCACATGAAGATGCACAAGAATATATTAAATCATCTTTATTGATTTGTGCTTCCTTTAGTCAGGAAGGCGTTCCTGATGACGCTTTGAAAATGTAATTATTTCCTTACTCCTTGTAGGGAAGAGCTGGTACTTCTTGGAATGCACCAACAACACAGTTTGTTTTTTGATTTAACTCGCTAACAATGGTATTATAGCTTATCATCAGTTGGAGGATGAGAATCTTCAAACCACATGGGAACGCTATAAATCTTTGCTTCGACGTTGTCCCATGTACGACATTCAACAGGAAACACAAATTGTGAATTTTTATAATGGGCTAAATTCACACACGAGGAATCTTGTCGATGCATAAGCCAATGGTCCACTGTTGGATTATACTTATTATGATGCTATTAGAATTTTTGAGAGAATTGCTCAAAATGATTATCAATATCCTATATCTAGAGCTGCACAAGCAAAAGTTACTCTGGGAGTTATTGAATTGGACGCAATATTTGCACTTAATGCTCAAGTTTCTTCTCTTGCAAATATGATAAAAAAATATGCAAAGGTTTAGTGACGTTGCACCTATACAAGTAGCTCAACAAGTTGATGTTCCTACTTTTTGTTGTGAGATTTGTAATGACAACCACAGCTATGTAGATTGTCCACAACATGTAGAAAATGTCTTTTATGTCAGCATCATACACAACAAATCTTATGACACCTCTTATAATAAATTTGCACGTAATCAATAGTCTTGGAGAAATCAGAATGTTGGACAAAATGCTACGACATTCTGATATTGGAATATATCTACTCGAGGCAATTATAATTCAAGACAAGGGAATTACAATCAACAACAGTAGAACTACAATCAGCACACTCAGATGCATCCATAACTAATTCAGATGCATCCACACCAGAATCAAATGCAGCCACAACACTCTTCAATGCTAAATCAACATGTTTAAGAACATCGATGACAACAGTACATGCAAGCTTTTCCTTCTGACCCATTACCAGCTTTTGAAGCTTTAATGCAAAAGCATATGACTCGTACAGAAGCTATTGTGCAAGGGAATTCATCTTCTATTCGGGCATTGGAGACACAGTTAGGACAACTTGCTTCAAATATGAATACTCAACCATCGGGCACACTACCTAGTGACAAAAAATCCCAGTTCAAGAGGGAAAGAACACTGTAAGCCTATCACTCTCAAAAGTGGTAAACAAACTGGCAAGCCAATTACAGACTCTACTGTAGAACCTCAAGATACTAGTGAAGTGATCCATGGTGAGAAGGTTGAATCTGAAGAGCTTGCCAATGTACTAGATAAAGAAGTTCCTCAAATTGTCAATCATATGCCTAATGTCCGACCCTCGAAACTGTCGACACAATCAAAGGTGTTGGCGCAATCAGATGTATCTCCACCTTTACCTTTTCCATAAAGATTCAGGGAGAATGAGTAGGATAAGCAGTACCAGCAATTCCTAAACACGCTGAAGTAACTTCAGGTTAATATTCCTTTAGTAGATGCTCTTATGTAAATTCTGAATTATGGGAAATTTATGAAAGAGCTCTTGTCAAAGAAGAAGAAGCTCAGTGTTATGGAAAATATTGCACTTACATATGGCTGTAGTACTATTTTAACAAATAAGTTTCCCTCCAAAATAAAGGATCCTGGGAGTTTTACTATCCCATGTTCAATTGGCAACCATTATTTGGGCAAAGCTTTATGTGACTTGAGAGCTAGCATCAACCTAATGCCCCTAGACTTGAGAGCTAGTATCAACCTAGTGCCCCTATCTTCATAAAGTTGGGAATTGGTCACATGAAACGTATTGCAGTAACATTGCAACTAGTTGACCGATCCTTGGCTCAACCCAAAGGGCAAATCAAAGATATCTTAGTTCATATGGATAAATTTATTTTTCCGGCTGATTTTATCATACTTGACTGCGGGACAGACAATGAGGTTCCCATAATCTTGGGACGACCATTTTTAGCCATTAGACGAACTCTTATTCATGTTTACAAAGGTGAACTAACCATGCGACTTAATGATGAGCATGTTACCTTTAGTGTTTCCGAATCTATTCAATGCAAGGACAAGGAAGAATGCCATACTGTTGATGTGATAGATAATCTAATCGAGGAAGAATTCAATGACCAAAGCACAATACTTTTTGAGGAGTTTGTAGTGACATTTGATGATGAATTCTTAGATAATTGTGACAGTATGGTTGAAGCTAATAATATTGAACTCAGGCATGGATGGCAGATTGAATCCATAGACTTAGCCAACAGAACAACTCCAATTTTCAAGCCATCTATCGACGAAGCTCCTACACTGGAATTGAAACCACTACTTACTCATCTTAAATACGTCTTTCTTGGTGATAACAATACTCTCCCAGTTATTGTCTCCTCAACACTGAATGTAACTCAAGAAGAGAAATTGGTCCATATTCTTAAGTAACATAAATGAGTTATGGCTTAGAGTATTACTGATATTCGCGGCATTAGTCCATCTTTTTGCATGCAAAAGATCAAGTTGTAAGGTGAAGGCAAGCAATCGATTGAACAAAAAAAAATGGTTAAACGAGAAGATGAAGGAAGTTGTTAAGAAAGACATTATAAAATGGCTTGATACTGGAATTATTTACCTTATTGTTGATAGCAATTAGGTAAGTCCAGTGCAATGTGTTCCTAAAAAGAGTGGCATCACGATGGTTCACAATGAAAAAGACAAATTAATTCCTACATGCATTCCTACGGGATGGCGAGTCTGTATGGATTATTGCAAACTTAATGCTGCTACAAGGAAGGACCACTTCCCACCTCCTTTCATTGGTCAAAATGTTGGACAGACTTGCTAGAAAAGCCTATTACTATTTCTTAGACAACTATTTTGGGTACAATCAAATTGCTATTGCACTGGAGGATCAAGAGAAAAAAACTTTCACTTGTCCCTTTGGTACTTTTGCTTTTCGTTGTATGTCTTTCAGTCTTTTCAACACACCAGCCATATTTTAAAGATGCATGATGGAAATATTCTCGAATATGATTGAAGATTCTTTAGAGGTTTGTATGGATGATTTCTTAATCTATGGGAATGATTTTGATCATTGCACTGACAATTTGGATAAAGTATTAAAGCGATGTGAAGACACACATCTTGTTCTGAATTGGGAAAAATGTCATTTCATGGCAACTGAAGGCATTGTGTTAGGCCATCGCATCTCTAGTCAAGGCATTGAAGTTGACAAAGATAAAGTGGAAATCATTAAGATATTACCTCCACTGAAAAATGTGAAAGGTATTCGCAGTTTTCTTGGGCATGCTGGGTTTGACCGCAGGTTTATTAGAGATTTCTCAAAAATTGTAAAGCCCTTATGCCCATTACTGGAATAGAATAAAAAATTCTTCTTTGACGAGGTATGTCTGGATACATTCATTCAATTAAAGATGCAACTAGTAAATGCACCCATTGTCATTACCCCAGATTGGTCTAAACCTTTTGAAGTTATGTGCAATGCAAGTAACTTTGCTGTGGGTGCTGTTCTAGGACAACGTAAGGGAAAAATATTTCACGCCATCTATTATGCTAGCAAAACTCTTACAGAGGTTCAAATCAATTATACCACAACAGAGAAAGAATTCTTGGTTGTATTATTTACTTTAAACAAGTTTCATTCTTATCTTGTTGATGCACAGGTTACTGTATTTACTAATCACTCGGTCTTAAGATATCTTTTTGCGAAGAAATATGCAAAACCAAGACTGATACATTGGATATTACTGTTACAAGAATTTCATATCAAGATAAAAGACTTCAAGGGTTTAGAAAATCAAGTTGCAGAACATTTGTCTCGATTGCAAGTTGGCAACGAAGATGGAAACATATTTTAAATTGTCGACGCATTCCCAAATGAGAAGTTATTTACCGTAGATGCAAACCCTTGGTATACAGATTTGGCTAATTATCTAATGTGTGGAAAACTCCCATTGGGTGTCACAGGCCATGAAAAAGAAAGATTTCTTCGTGAAATAGTGAAATACCATTGGAACGAGCCGTACTTATTCAAGGTATGCAATTACAACATTATTCGGTGTTGTGTTCTGGAAAAGGAGATGCTTTCAATCCTAAAGCACTGTCATGATGCTCCTTATAGAGGTCATTTTGGTGGCATGCCAATTGCTGCTAAGGTTTTCCAATTAGGATTCTACTAGCCTTCATTATTTAAAGACACCCACAATTTTGTAAATTAATGCGATAGGTGTCAGCACACTGGTTCTATATTCCGATGCAATGAAATGTTACAGCAACCAATTATGGAGGTTGAATTGTTCTATGTTTGAGGTAGGGATTTTATAGGACCATTTCCATGTTCATTTGGAAATCTTTATATATTATTAGCTGTTGACTACATCTCGAAGTGGGTTGAAGTTGTTGCAGTCCCAAAGGATGATGCAAAGATAGTGCTTAAATTTTTCCACAAGCACATACTCACTCGTTTTGGCACACCAAAGGCTTTGATTAGAGATCAGGGTACACACTTCCATTGCAACCAACTGGCAGCTGAACTGAAGAGATATGTAGTTAATCATAGAATGGCTACTACTTATCATCCGCAAACTAATGGACAAGCCGAAGTATCAAATCGACAAACTAAAAACATTCTTGAGAAGGTTGTGGACCCTTCAAGGAAAGATTGGTCTTCCAGACTAGATGATGCTTTATGGGCATTACGGACAGTATACAAAACTCCATTAGGGATGTCGCTGTATCAATTGGTTTTTGGGAAAGCATGTCACTTGCTAGTTGAACTGCAGTGCAAAGAAATGTGGGCAATTAAGCAAGTGAACATGGACTATGAAGCTGCTAGAAAGAAAAGGCTGTTGGATATCGCTGAACTAGAAGAGATTAGGTGAAATGCCTATGAAAACATTACATTTTACAAGGAAAAGACCAAAGGATGGCATGAGAGAATTATTTTGCAGCGATAATTTATCACGGGTCAACAAGTTTTATTATTCAATTCTAGACTGAAACTGCACCCAGGCAAATTACGCTCTCATTGGTATGGACCTTTGAAAGTTTTCGATGTATTTCCTTATGGTGTGGTTACAATCAGAGATTTATATGATGGACACCAGTTTAAAGTGAATGGCCAACGGTTAAAACATTACCTTGGGAATATTGATCAAAAGTCGGCAGAGACCATTAAATTGGTCAAAAAATTTTAATTCTTATGAAATTTTATTTTATTTTTTTTCTGTTCAAGTTTGTTTTATTTTTTTATTTTTATTTCTGCAGAATAATTAGGTACCATTGTCGAAGCACTTGGGCTTTATTGTCAACACATTTCGTACTATTGTAGTGTCACTTCATCAAGAATGAGGGAATATAAAAAATTTTAGATCCCACCATTTGATCAAAAGTCACCTAGCTTTCTGATCTATTTGAGCGGGTGAAATTCTGATTGGATGTATTTATTCTCGCTAGCTTTATTTCCCTTTACAAAAGTCACGCCTTTCCATCTTCTTCTTTCACTCGCTATAAATCCCCTCTTCATTGTGCCAACTGTAACACATACAAAGTAGCCATTTTTATTCACTTCCTCTTTCCCAAGCTCATACCTTTACAACTTTAAACCATTTTCACTCCACAAAACAAAAAAAATATGGAAAGAACAAAAGAATCAGTCCAGAAAGCCACCAAGCCTGTTGAAGAGCAGTTATCTTTTACAACTGCAACTCGTGAATCAGAATCCTCTATGCCAATGGAAAAAAAGGAGCCGATGATCTTTTTAATGAAAGTGGCCAAGGACTGGTTTCAAGACAAAATTTTGAAGCAAAACATCCACCCAGAATAGGGCATTTTCCTTTCGCAACAGCAAGACTTGGGTAAGCAAGTCTACAAAACCATCTCTAAGCTTAAGTGGAAGACTTTCTGCACAGATCCTGGAAGCTATTCTTCTTCATTGGTACGTGAGTTTTACGCTAACCTTTATGACGATGAGTTAGAGTTGATCTTTGTTCAAGAAGGCTTAATCCCATGGGATGCTAAAAAAATCAAAGAGTTATTGGTGATATTCCGAGTTTATTGAGGATATCATAGACGAAAAAAGGGACCTGTTGGTGAAGAATTTATGTGTCGAAGGAGCATTGTGGATGGGTTCACACCAGAAGAATTATATGATGCACCACCGCTTCCTAACACTACAAAGTAAAAATCTGGTTTCATTTTGTCAACTACAGACTATTGCCCTCTACTCACAACACCATAGTCAACCTCAATAGAATGTGCCTGATACATTCAATTGTCAAGGGCAGAAAAGATTGATTTCGGCACAATACTCTATAAGGAAATTGCTAACTATGCCACAAGGCGAATAGGAATTTTGGTTTTCCCATCTTTGGTGATGCTACTGTGCCAACAAAAGGGATCGTGCCCTGTGATGATAAAGAGGTCCTGGAGAATAAGGGAATAATAAATGAATCCTCTATTGAAAGAATAACTCGTGGCAAGAATACACTGACAATGATAGAGGCAAAGACTAGTGAGACAAGGAAGGGTAAAACCAAGGAAAAAAGCAAGGGAACAAACCTAATTGTAGAGACATCATTACTGCGCAAAATAAAGGATATCGAGAAGTTGGCCAATTCCATCAGCAATAAGCAAATTAGGCTTGTAGCTATAATAGAAGATATAGACAGATCACAAAATTTGTTCTACGCTTATATCAGGGCCTATAATAACTCTATTGCAGTCGTATTAAGTCAAATAAGCTCAACTCCACTCTCAAAATTTCCAGTGTTCCCACCGATCATTTGAGATTGAGAACCCTCATCCAAGGAAGATGACTCAAGGGACCAAGACAGATCGATGGAATCCCCTCCCATTGTGTACGTCTCTGATGTTCAGAAAGAAGAGGACTCAAGAGATGTTGAGGAGTGCATACGAAAGATTGATAGCTTGGTAGAGGGTGACTTCATTGCTGGTCAAGAGACACCTGCTGTTGGAGAGGAAGTTGATGTGGGAGAGGAAGAAGTTCGTGTTGCAGTTGTGAACGAGAAGGCTAAGAAAGAAGCTACTGAGAAAGAATCTGCTAAGAACATTGTCAATGCATCCGAGTTACTGGGTGAAACTACTGATAATCTGGAGCAAGATAGCTGACGAAAGCTACAGAGGTAACCGGTGAGTAGCACCACAACTCATTAGCGATAGTGGTCTATATCGGACCACTCAAGGTGACCCTTCCTACACAATAAATAATTGATGATATCGGGGCAACGTTGGAAACTGAGGAGCAATCCGATGACTGTGTGAAGCCTAAAGAAAAGAAGAGAAAGAGCTCCAAAGACAAAAAGCACAAGAAAGAAAAGAAAAAAAAGGATGAAGAAGAAACATCGTGTAGCCACATTGATGGCCGGGGAAAAATGGATTAGTTTATTTTATGTTCTAACTGTACTATTCATACATTGCATGTAGCTGTAATTTTCATTTTGTTAGTGAACATTGTTGTTGCATTTTTATTGTCATTACATTTTAATGTTAGTGCATTGGGGACAATGCAAACTTTAAGTTTGGGGGAATGCATATGGGTTTTGGAAATACACCCACATTTAAGAAAAAAATTAGTTTTTAATGAAACATGCAAGGTTTATTTGTGGTTAATACAAATGTGTTTGAAATTTTTTGTTACATTCGATATTTAATTCTTGAATCATGTGAACTATCAATGAATAAGTTGGATAAATTTGACTGAATGTTGTATATTTAATTCTTTGATAAATGATTTAGGTTGCATTAGTAATGGATGACTTGTAGCATTCCTTGAATCTTGAATGAATTTGCCTTTTATAGCTGCTTATATATATAGTTATGAATAAGAGACACTCCAAACTAGGTGTATTGTGAAATGTTAAAGGGGGAATACTCCAATGCAAGCATTAGAAAAAAGAAAGTTGTAATGCCCCAGACTTTTTATTTTTTGTTCTTGCGAAGGTGTGACACAACTATGTTTCTACTTCAGTGTTAAGTGTTCTGGGTGTGTGAGAGGTCCCAAGTTTAAGCTAGGACTTGGGCAAATTTTGGTATTTTATTGAATAAGCCCTATCTTTGGTCAATAGGCTTTTAAGTAAAAGATGGCAAATAATTAATAGAATGGGCCTGCTGGTCTGGTGGATAAGTGGAGTGTTGGCGTGAAGGAGGTCCTGTGTTCAATTCTCTATGATGGCGTGGAGATAGTATTTTTACTCCAATTTCGGGTAAGAGTTGTGTTGGGGCAAAATTCTGAGTAGTTGTGTTTTAGTGGGTTAATAGGGAGTGATTTTAGGA
>JABFAF010280100.1:393-10843 GCA_013677275.1 Gossypium schwendimanii | reverse complement strand
CATCTTTCTTTCCTTATATACTAAATAAAAATTAATAAAATATAAATAAATGTCAAATCAAAATATTAACAAATTAATATTTATTTAATTAATCTAAAATATCACTAACATCATCATTACTCTTCAAAATTATCTTCCTTGCTAAATGATCATTTTGCTCCTTATGATCCTTCAAAATTCCTCCATAAAATCATCATTCATTTTAGTAAAATTGTGATTTAACCCCTCATACTTTTTTCCATTTATTCAATTTGGTTTTAGTTCATCCATTTTCTTTAGTTTCTAGATCCCTCCACCCTTAAAATATTTTCACTATTGGTCCTTCAACTTTTTCATATTTACACTTTCACCCCTCAAATTTTGAATATTTACTCTTGGGTCACAAAACTTTTCTCACTCTTACGATTTAGTCTTTTCTTGAATTTATACTTCATAATATACTTCCTAAACAGATTTTGATGATATAAGTCAAACTTCCCCTTTTTTTCACTTTGTTTCCTTATTTTACTGTATCAAAGATAATATCTTTCTTACTGTAGCAACTTTCGGGGTGTTACAGTATATGACTTCTACAATATGTAATGTCATTAAAAATAGTGGAATTCATAGCCCGAGACATGGGTAAATGATATCATTTCATCGGTATTACATTGTTGATGAAAAGTAAATGTGACCACATGTCGTTCGTCTTTGTGATGAAGAACTTGGTTACTATTTGATAGTAATTGACTTTTCATGAAAAAAGATGTAATTGTTATCATGAGATAAGATAGGATCATACTGGGAGAATGAATATTTTCCCAAAGATTTTGTGTTACATTCGAAAAATCGAGTTAGCAGAATCAGGGATGGTTAAGATTAAGTGAAGTTCATCCTTGAAATCAAAGTTCAAATCCTTCCCTCGCATCATTTTCATTTTGTGCAATTTTGCTTCAAATCCTAGAGTTGTCACACCCTATTTAAATTTAGTTATCGTTAATTCATGAATAAGTGTGAGTTTTAGCCTAGTGGTTAAGAGTAAGCTAAATTTCCTAAGTGACCCAAGTTCAATTCCCTCTCTTCCTTATTTTTTTAACATTTTCGGCATTAAAAGCTTGGTCAAACCCCTCCTTGTTGCCCAAAAAATGTTGCCATGCAAAGGAGATTCTTTCCTCCCTTATCTTTCTCTTATTTCCTTGTATTCTCCCTCTTTCCTTTTCTACCCTTTATTTACCTCACATTCATTCTCTTCCCCTTTAACTAGTTGTGATACCCATTTTTCTCTAGCTCCTCCTCCTTCTTTCTTATTCTTGTACACTTTGCCACCAAATCACCTCCTTTGAGCTGCCGATTGCACTAACCAACCACTATATCACCGTCGTCCCTACCCTCTCTTCCTCTCTTTTTAGCCACCACCAAACCGCGATCACCATCGTCATCGTTCTTATTCTTTTCTTCTCCCTTAATTGTAAATGAAACTCATTTGTTCTTTCTCTTTTTTTCTATACTGATATATTATTATTATTTTATTTCTTCTCACTTTTTTCCTTATTTTGCCTCTTGATAGACATTATTTGCTCTCCTAATTAAATATTCTGTTAAATCAAAATCATGTTATTCAATCGGTAAATAGTAAGTAAAGTTACTATAATCTAATCTTAAATTTTCTTTTTCTCTCTTATGTCGAAACTTATATATACATACATACCTTACGTTTATTATGTTTTCTTTGAAGGATTCCTCACAGACTGCTAGAAATTCTATTAGCACAAAAAGGATCATTTGGATCTATATTGTTATAATGATTAAGTAAGTTACTATTCATGTGACTTTATAAAGGATTATTTTAGACTAAGAAAATTGAAACTAACATATAAGTGTGACTTCGTGTATTTTAATTCCAAAGTTTGTGTTAGTGGAATATTGGAGACAAAAGTAGTGAAATCGGAATTTCAATCAAAGGTGTGAGTTCTATCCAAATGATGTTGTGTATAGTTTATTAGAAAGATTATATTAAAATAATTTATGTGACTGTTTAAACATAGTATCGATATCAAGTAAGTGCCTCTAATCTGATAAATCTATGATGATATACATGAATGTATGTTGATTTATGACTTAATAATGTTTGCATATTTTGTTGTATTTGTAACACCTTGTACTCGACCTGATCGTCGAGTCTGAGCTATAGTGTCACAACCATTGCCAAAGAAACTACGAATAATTTGCAGCCAAAATTTGTTTATTTTTTTTTAAAATCAATGAATTTACATTCCTTAGACATGCTCAAGTAAATATGAGTTTCATTTATATACGCATCTAATAATATACACCCGATCGACCATGTATATATATTAGTACTAGACTATGAGATTAAAGTCTAATTATAATATTATAAAATATCGTGAAACCTAACCACTATGTACACGCCAATAATAATTAAGAGTGGAACGACCCAACAATACCGAGGTCGATACTTAAAAAATCTCGAAATAAATCTTACTTGTACACGAAGAAAGCAAACCATACGTTAAGTGAAGTACTTAGTGGTAATTCCATAACTTAAGCATACAATATTAATATAACCAATACTATCCCCAAGTAAAACATGTATAACTACATATATATAACTACCACATACTTAATACTAAAAGTTACTAAGCTATAACTATTCAATCTAAGCATGTTAAGTGCCTAAATCTCATAACGATTCTTTCCACATACCTATTAACAACTTTAATCCTATCTTAGTCAACAATACTATTTCACAATTCAAATACATCACAACACATTTATATACCCGTGATTCATAATTTGAATACATAACAATTTAAATATAAATATAACATATGAACTTTCTGGCATTTAATTTGACTTAACCAGGGCAATGTAGACAACAGTATCATATGACATTAGGCAACAAAACAAATCAACATGTCCCTCATTGGACCACACAAACACCAACAATGCAAGGCACAATTAAATGCATTTACAGCTTAGTTAAGATTCATTGACGTAAAAATAATTGTTGTAAATCCATCGTACGAACAACATCATGTTTAGAATTTAAACCATAGGAATTTCCTCCATTTGGAATAGCTTATACATGCTTTAATTGGACGGCATTAAATCATGAAAACAATAGCCTTCAAACCGAATCTTTCCATGCATTTCCTCCAACCAGAAGATCAAGATTGAAGTAGTAAAATTTGAACATTTAAAATTGACAAAGATCAAAAGAAAACTCACCAAATCATTAGGGGAAAATTTCAAATATTATTCAGTTGTATTCGGACATCAGAGAAAATAACATTTGAAGCAATTTGGATATCATCAAGTTATTAGCATTCGAGCAACATAATAATGAACATTTGAAGTCGCTAAGACAACATCCATTAAACAACATTTAGTCAGCATAAAAATACACATTTAAAAGCATTAAGATACCAATTGGGTAGCAATCAAGCATGCAATCTGATTAACAATTAAATGCATTTATTCGGTTGACTTCTAGCTAGACACTTTCCAGTAGCAACTTAGTATTTATTTTCAGATAATCAAAAATTTAATTTTTCAATTATTATTATTTTTCAAATAATTAAACATGAAATGTCGAACTACATTTATATACATTTATTCAGACTACCCCATTATGCACAAAATGGACAATCTTGATTATACATATTGGACAACATTGTCATGTCCAAAATAAACATCATTTCATCACCATTCAAACAACATCATTATTTACTAAAAAAATGGATGGCATAAAACCATCAAAGGGCGACTTAAATGAAAAATCAATAGTTTAAGGTTCATAGACTTACTCGCAAAACATTTCATTTTATATCCCCAAAACAATCAATACAATATATATATAATTAAAAAAATTTCATACACACAGTACTCATATATAAATTTGGCTCATAAGTCGATAGTAGCACATCAATACCACCAGTATTTTATATCAATATTCATACAAGATCATGCAATGTACTAATTTAGTTTTAAGCACTTGAATTCCTGTCCTGTTTTGAAGTGAAATGATAGAATGGAATTTGTGACACATTTAATCCACTTAAGCAAAACATTTGAAAATTTTACTTTCCAGCCTACATTGACTAAAATTAGCAAAATTTAATTAATCCAGTTGACCAATTTCAACAACTTAAAAGTTCATTCGTTTGTACCAAAATAATCATCGATTAATCAACACATTAGCACTACATTTAATCATCAAAGTAGCATCCTCTAGACATCACAAGTTACAGCATTAGCATCTCAAATTTCAGCTTTCAAAACAAGATAAATTGCAACACTTAACTACCTAAATTTCCAACTTTCAATCCTCATAATTTGCAACATTCACTTTATTTAAAATAACTATCATCATGTTTAAACTCCAATAAAACTTAAAGAGGAGGGAGTTCTATTATCGATCCCCAATACTCAACTCTAACATTACAAACAACAATAACATAAATCATTAGGTGTCAACGCGAAATAAATACGTCTTAGCTTGGTCAAGATGTAACAGCCACTAAATCTAGAGTACTTAATGGCAAATAACATAATTACTTTGTCCACATGGACGATATAAAACATCAACTATGCAGGCATAAACAAAATATATTAATAACATAATTTGTATACATTAGTATAACATTTATGCTATATATGTAACTTCCGCACAACATCAATTTTAGCAAATTCAAAGTTGAATTTCCCTTCATTGCAGACAGTAGTAAATTAGTAAAAATAGCATACAATCTTAGCTGCTTCAACTCAATTTAACATTCCATATAACCAAACATTACCTGTATATGTAACCATAAATTAAATGTGAGAATTTAACAAAGTTACCTTTGAAAGACTCACCATTTGGCCAGCTTAAGTTTGGCATTAACTCCATTTGGAAAAAAACAATTATACATTATTTAGACAGTTTAATTCGGTATTAAGGGGCAATTATCCACCATTTGGACTGTTGGAACATTTACAAAATTAAAAACAACAGCTAATTCGGAACGAAGCAATTCAACTCAAGATGTTTCCGCACCAACCACAATCATGAAAAATTCATAAAGGTAAATGTAAAAGAACAATTTAAAGCCTATGAAGCTCACCAAAATTTTCCCTCACTGCACCTAGCTTTGCTCGTCCTCCCTCTCCCTTTTGCTAGAGCCCTCACCTTCTCCTGTAGCTAACAAAACCAACTTGTGTTAATAGAAAAATATTTATACATAGTAACAAAAAGTTTACTCCACCATGTTTAAAATGTTCATGCATGGACAGATTTTTTTAAGGGAAGTTTCCTTCCCTCTCCCAACCGTCGATCTTGGCTATGCCTATGAACCATACTACCACATTAACCCATTTTCTTTCTAAAAAAATGGTATGAATCAATGAAGCTATAATCAAATAGGACTTAAGGTGATTACCAATCTACTTCCAAAGTTTGGTTTTACAATTGGCTGAAACCACTAATTTTTCCCTCATACAACCAACACCAAAGCTTTGATACTAATAATCATGTACACTATTATGGAAATTTTAGTCAAATAATAGAAATGTGAATTTTGATACTAATAATTCTAAAAGCGTCATTAAATACGCTTATTGTACTATTTTACCGATTGCATGGAATTCATGTCATTATTCTATCTTTGGTCGTATTTTTAAAACATGTCTACTGTTTCTGCCATTGTTGCATGCTCTGATCATGCCTATCATTGTGTTATGTTTTAGTTAAAACATGTCGTTTTGCATTGGATTGGGACGATTATGTAAGTTGGAAGATTTGGCACTTTATCTGCAATTCTGGTGGTTTAACCACATAATTCTAATAGTTTATCTGCAAATCTTGTGGCATGATCACATTTCTGGCAGCATGTCTACAATTCTGGTAGTTTATCTTCAAATTTGGTGCCTTGTCCACAAATTAGTGTGTTATTGGCTGGATGAGTTCTAGGGAACTCTTTTATGGTGTGTAACGGAGTTAGTTAGGACATTTTTCTATAAACATTGAATTGATATGATCATGCATGGCATAAATTGTGAATTATGTATTTTTTATGATATTCTGCATATTTATTAGCTTAAGTGATATATTTACTATTTATTACTATTTACTGGAGTTATGACTCACATTGAGCTTTTTAGCTCACCCTTTAGTTTATTGTTTTTACAGATAACCCCCAAGGTTAGGACTTGGACGCGGTTGTCGAAGGAGCTTCTCGGATGATTTTTAATTTAAAGTATTTTATATTTTATTATACTGATTATTTTTGAAACTGTAATATTTTTATTGATGAACTATGGTAGGGGACTTTATTTTAGGGTTTTTATTTTTGCATGATTTAACGTTTTAAATTGCTCATTGATGTTTTATTGAATTGCACTAAAAATCGATTTTTAACAAAAATATGATTTTAGTACAATTTACCATTGCTATACTAAAGTAAGTTTTTAACAAAATTCAATTTAGTTTTTAAAATGATTATTCCTTACAAATGAAATTCTAAAAATCAATCAATCTTCTGTAATTAATATTTTTTGCGATATAAAAACAAATATTTGATTTCAGTAGTTTTTAATAGAAAAGCAAATGGTTTTAAAACATGTTTGAAAATACGAAAATTTTTCTGTGTCATTCTGGTGGTCAATGTAGCCCTTATATTTCAACCATAATATCTAGACCGGGTTTGGGAGATTACATATTGATGATATCCTATGAGGGTAACACGTTTATGACAAGGTCATTGAACGAACACTAATCGAGTTACTTTCGTAATGGTATGTCATTGGAGAGAGTGATTGTCCGCCATCGGTATGTGTGCACCAAGACTGAGAATCAACACTAAACAAACAATATATGTGCGGTGTAATGTAAGTGTGACAGGTCAGTTGTAATATTTATAGTGTTTTAATGGAACACCGAGTATTTCAAAGATTGAACTCTAGAGACTTCCCAAACTAAGTGATTCCTAAACAATTAGCATGCGATTGAGGAACCTAGCTAACTACTCGCTAAGTTTTATATTACAACAATTCATGGTTAAGGATGATTATGCTAATTAATTACCTAAAGCAGACAATGGCTAAATTATAAAACAAGCAAAATTATGAAATTAACTAATCAATAACATACAGCGGTTGGTTGACTTCCATGTTGTTAATTAACCTTCGAATTAGGGATATAAATCGCTTACACTCCTAAATTGGCTTAACTTTACCTCTTGATCTCAATTTTACCAAGTTTGACAAATTAGTCTGGTTTATCTCTCGAACTTGCCAAACTAATTTGAAACTATCAAATTGGTGCTCAATGAGATCTCCTTTCGATCTCACTCATCTAAATTTTCCTTTAAGGGTGTCAATCTTAATTTTTGAAGTTTATTCGATTTAGTTCAGATTTTGTGATTTGGTCCCTGAACCAGAAGTTAACTAAATAACATTTTCATCAACCAATCACCTAGGATTTATATACTTATATTTATTTCTAAACAGGTAAACATCCAAAATTTAAGCAAAATATGCATCAAAGTAAACTCAAAGAAAATTTTAGAAGAAAAACTTAAGCTTTCTTACAAAAGCATTAAGAAAACAACAATGACAGCAATGGTAGCAAATAAAAGCACAAAATATAATATTTTTATAAGGTACAATAAAACAAGGCTGAGTTATTTTAAACAAAAGATTAAATTGTAAATACAAAGAAATTTTAAGGTACTAAATAACAATTAGCATCAAGCTACAGTAAACTTAACAAACTAACTGCTTAACCAAAAATAAAAAAAGTTAACCCAATGATAGGTTGTAATGCACAATAATAAATGCACATGATGGAAACACTCAGCGCGTAACAAATTATTCTTCAAGGGTCACTTTCTTTGAAAGTACCGCAATCATTGTAACCTTCACCATCCTTCGTCACTTACAATCTAAATACTACCACCATACTTGGTTTTAATGGTCTATTGCCATTTTCCTCTCCACCGACTACCCCCACGACACCTTGTTTTAATGATTTATAATATTTCCTCTCCCCGTAAAAGAAACAATTACATGGACACCAAGTCTTCGCTTTGAGGAAGTCATTTGATAGCTTTGTACACAACTGCAAGTATTATATTTAAGTTAACCATCAACACAACACCTACCGAATCATGCACCACAAATGAGTCATTGTGGGACAATCTCACTGAGTATCAAGTTGTGACTATTTGTCCTCTTTGAAGATAAAATTTCTTGAAATATCGTATGATAGTACCTACCACAAAGGCCGATCCAACTATTATACGGTCACAAAGAGTTCTACTTACTTTCAGGAAAACTCCTCAATGATATTGACATGACAATCCTACCGCAAATATCTTCCGAATTCAAAAAGGTGAAAGTGTACTTCTTCCCATAGAAAATAAAAGAATATCAATTTAATTTACCATGATGAATAACATCACGATCGTACTGTCATGGTCTACCAAGTAACAAGTAGGTGGCATGCATGGGAACGACATCACACAAAACATTATCAATGTAAGTTCAAAGTTTAAATGTGATCAAGCACTGTTTTACCATACGGACCTACGAGCCTTCGTTAAGCCATTGAAGATGGTATGGTGTAGGGTGTTTGTTACATGGCAAAGCAAGAGAATCCACAAGGTAGCTCCTCACAACGTTAGTACAACTTCCACTATCAATGATAAATGAGCAAAGTTTACCTTTAATCAAACACTTCGAATGGAATATATTACTCATTTGAAGATCATGATCATCCCTCAATTGGATGTTGAGGGTGCCCCTCACAACTAGACAACGGGGATGAGTTAGTGGTTCCACCAACTCTTTTTCACCATAAAACTTACCTCTATCATCGACGTCATCAATTAATTCGGGCATATCTGGGTCTGTTTTATCGGAATCAGAGGTATAATCACCATCTTCTTTGATCAATAAAAGTATCGTGTTGGCACAATCACGACTATATGCCCATGCCCTTTGCACTTAAAACATTCAATTTCACAAGCTCTTTATTGTTTTGGTGAAGAAATGGTAGAAGTGGGATGATTAGAAGATGAAGAAGAAGGTTTTGTAGGAGCCCCACATTTCCACTCAAAATATTTAGTCTGATCATGTTTGAGCAGCAACTTATTAGCAGCATAAGAAGGTTTTGAATTCTTGAAAGTAGAATTAGAACTTGTACCTCTATAATATTGTGAAACACTAAATGGACGAGATTTACGTTGTTGAAACTATCGCTCAATCTCAATCGCCTTGCTTACTGTGTCCTCAAGATCAATGTAGGTTTCAAGATCAAGAACATTGGCTATCGAAACGTTCAAGCCATCTACAAACCACACCATGGTAGTCTCTTCATCTTTTTGGGCATTTGTTTAGTGCATAAGCATCTCCATCTCCTTAAAGTGCTCATCAACAAATCGATTACCTTGAAAAATGCGTTGAAGTCTCCTTTTAATATCCCTATAATAGTGGGGTGGGATAAAACATTTTCACATGATTTCTGTCAACTGTTCCCACAAATCAACATCTTGTTCATGATTCCTTTGGCGGTTCAACACAAGTTGAGTCCACCAACTCAATGCATAACCTAAAAATGCCAATATAGCCAATGGAACTTTCTCCTCCTCCGGACATCTATAAAAACGAAACATGATCTCCATTTTAGCCTTTCAATCACAATATGCATCTGGATCATACTTTTCTTAGAATGGTGGAATATTGGATTTTGGTTTAGCGCCAGAAGGCTGGCCTTGATTAGGAATACCCAAAGTTTCATCAATGTGACGATATTCACGTCTACCAGTATTAGAATGAATACAAAGTTGTGCATTGTCCCTATCATCATCACTATCACGAGCACGACAGTATCGATTCAAAGAAGTTTCCAAACAAGCAATAGCTTGAGTTAGCATTTGAATTTGATTGGAAAGCTGATTAATGTTCTTTTGTAGTTCCGTTCGACACTTAGTCAAATTGGCCTCAAATGTATCACATGCCTCGTTCAATTATTGATGTTGAAATTTTACCATCAAATATTCTCCAATGTAATATCTTATTCTTTGTCACCAGATGGTCAGATGGTATCTCATCATGGTTTTTACGGGTACGAGTGCCGCGAGTCATGGTGAGAGCCTAGAAAAGCACAACACTTTAAAAGAATTAAACAAACTTCACCTATATGCATTCAAAAAAAAATACTTAATAAGGTAAGAATTAATCTTGTGAGTCTTTCAAAAAGTGTCTATATCAATCAATCAGAATGTATTAGAATCAAAAAAACAAAGCAAACCTAATAGCACTCTGAGTCCAAAATTGGCTAAACATTAAAGAATTCTGTTGCATGGAGGAAGGAATAAGCAATGTGCTTTAACCTACTAACACAAGAAACAAGAAAGTGTTAGAATGCATAAAGGAACAATAAAAAGTAAAAACAAATGAAAACTTAAAG
>JABFAF010280095.1:1943-12327 GCA_013677275.1 Gossypium schwendimanii | reverse complement strand
TGTTTTATTTCTTTGAAATAAGAATGTCTTATTATTTTAATTCATTCATGAAATAAAAAGTTTCCTTTTTTAAATCTTTTCAAATTTTTGACACCAGGGCATTAAAAAATCAATTTGGTACCAATTTTGGGCGTTACGAGGGTGTTAATCCTTCCTCATGCGTAATTGACTCCCGAACCTGTTTTCTCAAATTTCGCAGACCAAAATTATTTTCAAGGTGGGCCGATCACACCCTAGTAAAGGATCGGTGGCGACTCCAGTTTTTATTTTTTTAAAAGTCGACAACTAAAATTTTTGTTTTCAAAAAACGGTTTCGACAAAGCTAATGTTGTAGAAGACTACAGTGACAGTGAACTTCTAGTCGCTTCTGTCAACAATTCTAAAGTGAGCGAGGAGTGGTTTATTGATTTGGGTTGCACCTTTCACATTAGTTATAATCGGGATTAGTTTACAACTTACAAAACTATGTCTAAAGGTGTTATTTTGATGGGAAATAATACTTCGTGTAAAACCGCAGGTGTTGGAACGATTAAAGTTAAGATGTTTGATAGAGTTGTTAGAACACTTAATGATGTGCGACATGTTCTAGAATTGAAGAGCAATTTAATTTTGTTGAGTACTTTTGATTCAAAAGGGTACAAATACATAGCTGAAAGTAGAGCTTTGAAGATTTCCAAAGGTTCCCTCGTTGTGATGAAAGGGCAGAGAAAGACTGTCAAATTATATGTTTTACAGAGTTCTATGGTTACTAGTGATGCAGCTGCCGCTTCCGCTTCCTTGTCAGATGATGATATTACTAGACTTTATCATATGTGCCTAGGGCATATGAGTGAGAATAGCATGGCAAAATTGAGCAAAAGATGACTTCTTGATGACAAGGAATTTGCAAACTGAAGTTCTGTGAGCACTGCGTTTTTGGAAAGAAAAAGAGAGTTCAATTCACCAAAGGAATCCATAACACGAAGGGAACATTGGGGCATATTCATTATGATCTGTGAGGGCCATCCAGAGTGCCTTCGAGAGGTAGAGCTAATTGTATGCTAACTTTTATTGATGATTTTTCCAGAAAAGTTTGGGTGTTCTTCTTGAAGTAGAAAAGTGATGTGTTTTCTGCATTCAAGTCTTGGAAAACTATGATTGAAAAATAGACAGAAAACAAATAAAACACCTCCACATAGACAATGTCTTAGAGTTCTATTCTGATGAGTTTAATGAATTATACAAGTTAGAAGGGATCGTGAGACACTTGACAGTTCGTCATACTCTACAGCAAAACGACATTGCAAAATAAATGAACAGAATGATTATGGAGAGTTCGATGTATTTTATCGAATGCTAACTTACCGAAGTCATTTTGGGCAGAAGTAGCTTCTACTGCATGTTTTTTTATCTACCGATCTTCATTAGTTGTCATTGAGAAAAAAAACTCCATATAAGGTATGGTCTGGTAATCTTGCTGATTATTCTGATTTAAAGATCTTTGGGTGTCTTGCGTATGCTTATGTTGATAATGGAAAATTGGAACTGAAATCCATTAATTTTGTTTTTCTTAATTATAAAGCTAGTGTAAAAGGGTATAAGTTATGGTGTCCTAAAAATAGAAAATTTGTGATTAGCAAAGATGTTATTTTTTATGGAACTACTATGCTACCTAACTTATCTCTCAAAGACTCTTCCAATAAAGAACAGCAAAAGCAGGTGGAGCATCAAATTAATCCAGAATCTACAATAGAGTCGACTCCTCAAGTTAGTACAGAAATATAGAATAGAGTTACTTATTCACTACAATACTCTATCGCCAAAAATAGGACTAGAAGAGAGATTAAACCTCCAAAGAAGTATGGTGAGGATGATATAGTTACTTAAGCTTTAAATGTGGCTGAAGATATAGATGCAAACCAAGATCCATCTAATTATTCCGAGGCGATTAGCTGTGAAGACTCAGAAAAGTGAATGTTTGATATGCAAGAGGAGATGTAATCACTCTAGAAAAATAGAACATGGGATCTTGTGAAGCTTCCTAAAGGCAAAAAGGTTGTTCGTTGTAAATTAATGTTTAAAAAGAAAGAAGAGACTCTAGGAGTTGAAGAACCCAGATATAAAGCAAAGCTTGTTTCAAAGGGTTTTAGTCAAATTCCAAGTGTGGACTTCATAGATGTGTTCTCCCCAGTTGTGAAGCATAGTTTGATTCGAGCTTTACTCGGTATTGTAGCCATGTATGATTTGGAGCTTGAGCAGTTAGATATAAAAATTATATTTTTTCATGGAGAACTTGAGGATGATATTTACATGCAACAACCAGATGGCTTTATAGTCTCGAAAAAAAGATCATGTTTGCTTGCTAAAAAAGTCCATTTACTGTTTGAAACAGTCACTAAGACAGTGGTACAAGAGGTTTGATTTCTTTATGACTTCTCATGATTTCAAAAGTAATACCCTGACGATAGTATTTAGGTTCCATAAAGTAACACCGCAACGGCGGTCAATAGGCTCTATGGGGAGAAACCTCAAGAGAGGTATAAAGCGTAATACCATAGCTCGACTTTGGAAACTAATAGAGAGTCCGTCAGGACAATAAACATGGGGTAGTCCACCGAAACAGTAAACATGGTGTAGTTCGTTAGGATAATAAACACGAATAAGTCCGCCAAGACACTAGACATGGGTTCAAATTGGGTAAGACCGTAACTTGGCTACAGTTCTAGATAAAGTCTGCCAAAAAGTTTGGCTAGGAAAAATGATAACACAAGGTACGAGAGAGATCAAAGTGTAATCTACTTGGATAGTAACACGAAAGGACAAATACAACTTGTCCGAGAACATGAATAGATGAGATAGCCCTAGGATCACCAAAATAAAAAGATAAGAAATGAGAGTATGAACTTATGAGTTTTCATGTATTGGTAACCCAAGTCAAGGGCAAACTAGGAAGATACAGCAGAACCTAGTCTAAAGGGTTCACTGGAAAAAGACCGTTTTGGTGGATAATTCCATCGAGGTTTCACTTGGGAACAATGATAACGTAACGGTTTGACTGGTAGAGTTTATTTGAACCTATAGAAAGGAAGGATGTTTGACCAAGACTAAATAACACCAAATAGATTGCGTGGAACTAACAAAAGGAGTAACCGTCAGGGACAAATCGAGGACGAATGGCCCGTCAAAAATAATAGAGTATAAGGATCTAGATTCTGAAGAATTAAATAGATGACAAAAAATGGTAAATAATGGAATTCACATCCAAGGTTGTGAGAAAAAGGGAATATGAGCTTGTTATGTAGTAAAGAAAGTTGAGATGAGGAAGAATTAAGCATGTACTAATAGAAGACAGTCACCATAAACGAACACACTTGTGTCTCAGATAGAGAATAAGACCACCAATGGTAAACTGTGGGAAAAGGGGGACACATCAACCTCGCCAGTTGAAATCTCTACTTAAAACTTGTTCCTTAAAGTTTCTGGATTATTACTATAGTGCAGTCATGTAGATTCTTATTAAGTTCATTCGAACTTACAAATTTAATGCTTATTCGTAGGATAAAGCTTTATCTTGAGAATCAAGTTGAGGGACCAAGCAAGACATCGTTAGCTTGTGAAAGGGGCATGATTATTGTTTATGTGTCTGGGAGCTGGGTCAGATGTATTAAAGTAGTAGACCAAAATCTAAATGGCGAATAATGTCAAGAATTTACCATCATAGTAAAATTGTAAGAATTCTAAAAGTTTGCTCAAAATAGATTACAAATGATGCTACATTTTGAGAAATGTTAAAATTCAAAATATGTAATTATGACAGTTAAAGAATTTGTTGAATTATAGATGGTTTGTGATATTCTGTACCCAGACCCATGGATCAGGTTGAGTATAGGGTGTTACAGGTATGTAAGAGTATAAAGAGTGTCCCAACTACAAGTGTGCAATTTTATAGTGCTTGGGTCATGGCTTCACCAAAAGGATTTAATTCTCTTGTCAATTTCTTCACAAATATTAATAAGGGCTTTAAAGATAGATAAGGATAAAGAGGAATTGAGAAAAGGGTAAACTTGATCGGAGTGAGATTTATAATAAACCAATTTTGTGTTTATATTATCCACAAAATTGTGAAAAAATTCCCTCTTTTTTTGAATTTTCACCAATTCATGACCAAGATACTGTCTAGGGATGTCAACTACTTTTGCTTTAATAATACCACCATACCTTCTTCTTGCATAAACCTTAGTGGAACGACTAAGAAAAAGCTCAAACTTCTTAAAGCTAATCTAGAGAACAGAAATTAAGAAGAAAAGCTTTAAATAACTTGCATGATTGAACAAAAGCATTGAACAAGATATAGCAATCATTAGCAAAAAGAAAGTGATTACTAAGAGGAGTATTTCTTAAGATTTTGATTCCTCTAATAGAACCATTATTTTCAGCATCTTGAAGCATATGAGAAAGCACATTCATACAAATGAAAAAAAATAAGGAGATAGATGGCCTCCCAACAGTAGACCTCTATTGGGGGCAAAACCTTTCAACAGTAAGCCATTGACCAATACATGATAAGAGACAATAGAGATGCATTGTCTAATAAGGTTGATCCAATATTGGTGGAAGCCCATAAAGTCTAAGACAGAAAGGAGGAAGTCTCAATTGATCCTGTTAAAAGTCTTGCTCACAAATAAGACATCCAATGACAAAAGCGTTTGAAAGGGGTGATAAGAGAGGGAAGAGCATTCTTAAGGTTGAAAATGGTCTTTGAGATGATCTTATAAACCATATTGTAGAGGCTAATGGATAGAAATCAATTAGGCGAGTCTAGGAACTTCCTTTTAGGATGAGAACAATTAGAGTTTCATTAAGTACTCTTAGGAAGTGCAAGTTAAAAAAGGATAAGGGGATTTAAGTGCTCCAATTTGGAACACCACCTTTTTTTTCTTTATTTTAAAAGCTTCAAATGGCTTGTTAAGACAAGTAGAACCATTATTGGAGAGATCCAATTTCGAATACCAAGAACTTAGTGTCGCGACCACCAATAGCCTACTCCCAAAGTCATTTGGTAGCTTCGACATTGTGACCTTAATCTCTTGGTGTCATGATTATAGACCCTGGATGGTTGGAACTTCTCAACCTAGGTATCACCTTCGAATTCACGACTTTAGGAGTTCAATGTCACGACTCTAAACCTTAATTTTATAAACAATCATATATGTAACACCCTATACCCAACATGACTGTTGGGTCCAGGTACTAAATGCTAAAAGAACTCGTTAAATTTTACTATATATCAATAATTAATTTCATTATATACAAGAACAACATAATCACCTTGGCCTAATTGCCACTAATAACATACATTGAAAATTTCATAATAATTTCCTATGACATTAGTTTCTATGTATTGTTACAATGTTTGAATGTGGTTCTATTGTTCTTATGTTTGACTTAACCCCTGAGGTGAGGCCTCTATGAGTGCCCCTCTACATACACGTATAGCTTCTACTATGCCACACTGATTGAGTGATGGTTGGCTTGGTCCCTCCATTCGAATCTCTTATCAGGCTTGGTCTTGCTATTAAGCGGTAAAATCTGTAAATTCTGATGGACTTAGTGAGAATCTACTCATGACATTATATAACAAACTTTTGATAGAACAATAAGAAACAAGTTTTGGGCAGAGATTTCAACTCCCTGTCTCATTTTTGGTATGTCACAAAATTCACCAAAAATGTTGTTGTCTTTTCATTTCTCTTATAGCTTCTTGTTGCCCTAACTCAATCTCGTTATGAGACATAAGCGTGGTCTTTCATGATATTTGTCACTTGATAGGGCAAACCTATCTCTGTCTTACCCCGACCTCACATTTTTCACTCGTTCACCACTAATCTTGGTGAACCATCTGTTCTAGTTTGGCTCTTAATGTATCCCTTCCTTTGTTAGCCTAAATGATCAATTCTCCGTATGGTTATCAGTAAACTTATTTCGCCTCTAGCGAACCTTCACCTACAAATCCTTATTGACCGAGTTTCGCTTGATCACCCATTGTTACCTTACATTCCCATATTCTGTTGATGAACTACTTTGAACAATTAGTCATTTACCACCTCTTCCCCCTACGGCTTGTTGATAGACCTTCTATCTACCTAAGGCTCATAACGTTAGGCCAATAAAGTTTGCCCCATATTTGTTTATCCTCATAAGATCCTCCACTTCTCTGGCGAACTCAATTGACATGTTGTTGGCCCCATTTTGTATCATCCTTGGCAAACCCCTTTATTATTCCAAATATCCACACCCCTCGAATGTACCTCGCTTATGCATACTTGTAATTCATCATGTCATTCACGTTGTTCTTTCTATCTTAGCCCATAGCGTACCTCCTGTGTGGTGAACTCCCTCGTTGGGATCCCACATCTTACATCTTGGCAAACCTTTTCGCATTCTAAGTCATGGCAGACTTTCTGTAATGTTGCTTAAAGGCACTTAGGTGAAGTCAATAGGAGGGTCAACAATGATTATGCTATTGACACGTGCTCGTACTGGCGGAGGGATACAACATGTAACAAATTTAGTTCTCCACTGTTAAGAGAATCAAGTTGATATGAATAATGGTTAATTCATTCAAGTAAGAACAGTAAATATATATACAGGAGTGTAGCTAACAAGAACAACTAAGTAACTAACAAGAAAAAACTAACCCTGCAGCTAATTACACGTTGTTAACTAATTTCTAACTAACTTTACAAAACTGCTTATATATCAAACGAATATTCTCAACAGGCCCCCTCAAGTTGGAGGATGAAAAATGTCTTTCATTCCCAACTTGGATACCAAGTATCTGTGCTGAGAGATGCCTAATCCTTTAGTAAGCAAGTCTGCCACTTGCTCATTTGTGGAAATATGTTTTGTGACCACGTCGCCCTATTGAATTTTCTCTCGAATAAAGTGACAATCAATGTCAATGTGCTTGGTTCGTTCATGAAAGACTGGATTCGAAGCAATTTGTATGGCAGCTTGACTATCACAGTGTAACAACATAGGCTTAGGAACAGGGAAACCCAACTCAGCTAGTAAACCTTGTAACCAAATCAGTTCTGCGACAGTAGTGGCCATACTTCTGTATTCTGCTTCTGCAAAAGATCTAGAAACTGTGGTCTGTTTCTTAGACTTCCAGGAAACCAAAGAATGTCCGAGCTTAACGCAATATCCAGTGACAGACTTACGAGTCATGGGGCAAGAAGCCCAATCAGAGTCACAATAGGCTTGGATATTGGTGGTACCTTCAGCTGGAAGAAAAATACCTTGACCCAGATTGTTTTTGATGTATCGCACAATGCGCAAGGCAGCTTCATAATGCTCCTTTTTTGGCTTGTGCATAAATTGGCTAAGATGCTGTACACCAAAGGCAATGTCTGGTCTAGTGTTGGTGAGATATAAGAGTCTCCCAATCAGTCTTTGGTAGACGCTTGCATCAGTTAACTCTTCAGTGGCGTCGTGTATGTCTAATGCAGCATCATAGTCCAAACTAGTCATTTTTAAATTCTGCTCCAAAGGGGTAGGCGCGGGTTTAGCATTGTTCAAACCAAGATCAGCAATGAGTTCAAGAGCATATTTCCTCTGATTCATGATGATTCCTGCTTTTGATCGTGCTATCTCAATGCCTAGAAAATACTTAAGCGTACCCAAGTTTTTCATTTTAAAGTTCTGATGGAGGGTATTTTGCAAGTCTTCAATCATGGATTTATCATTCCCAGTGATCAAGAGATCATCAACATAGATGAGCATGATAACAATCTTACTGTCGGAAGATTTAACAAACATAGAGTAATCATACCGACTTTGAACATAACCAGTATTGATGAGAGCCTCACTGAGTTTCAAATTCCACTGCTTTGAAGCCTGTTTTAACCCATAAAGAGACTTAAGCAAACGACAAACACGATTGCTCCCTGGAGAGTCAAAGCCCATAGGTAAGTGCATGTACACCTCTTCATGAAGGTCACCTTGAAGAAAAGCATTGTAAACATCCATTTGTATGAGAGGCCAGTCAAAAAGAGTAGCAAGAGCAACAATTACCTTGACTGTGACTTGCTTGACTACCGGGGAAAAGGTATCCTGAAAATCAATGCATTCCTTTTGGTTATAGCCTTTGGCTACTAACCTGGCCTTGTAACATTCAATAGAGCCATCAGAATGGTACTTAATGCGAAAAACCCATTTGCAACCGATGGGATGTTTGCCAGGTGGGAGTGAAACAATCTCCCAAGTCGAATTAGCTTCTAAAGCTTCAATTTCCTGTTGCATAGCAGCTTTCCAACAGTCATGTTTAATTGCCTCTTGGTAAGTTTGAGGTTCAGAGATGTGAGAGATGGAAGCAACAAAACATTGAGTTTGGAAGGGTAAATGATGATAGGTGATAAAGTTAGAAAGATGATACTGACCTTGTGCAGCAGTAGAGGATGATGAAGAGAGGGAAGAGGTAGGACAAATGTAATCTTGCATCCAGGTAGGTTGGCGGGTTGGTCGAGTACTTCTTCGAGAAGGATTAGAGGTTAAATAGGAAGGTGGTGGTGGTGAATTGGAAGGATTAAGACAAAGGAAATCGGGATCATGCAAGAAGCCAAAAGCATGAACGTCTAATGGAAAAATAGGTTGATCTTTGGGTGGAGTATGAAAAGGAAAAGTGGACTCATGAAAGATGACATCGCGACTAACAAAAAATTTATGTGAAATAGGATCAAACAATTTGTAACCTTTTTGAACTTAAGAATATCCCATAAAGATAGAAGGGGTGGCTTTTGGAGAAAACTTGTCATGAAAGTTTGTGACTGTAGCATAACATAAACAACCAAATGTCCGAAGATGCGAGAGATTTGGTGGCTTATGATGCAGCAATTCAAAAGGAGTTTTCCAGCCAAGCACAGCAGAGGGTAATCTATTAACCAAGTAACAAGCAGTAAGAACACATTCGCCCTAAAATTTGACTGGAACTTGGGACTGAAATTTTAATGCTCGTGCAAGATCTAAAAGGTGGCGGTGTTTACATTCAGCCACACCGTTCTGTTGTGGTGTGTGAACACAAGATGATTGATGAATAATGCCAAGGGAGTGGAAAAAAAGAGAGCCTTCTTTAGTGAAAAATTCATGACCATTATCACTTCGAACAATTTTAACTATTCCAGAAAACTGTGTTTTAACCAAGGTGATGAACTGTTTGAGGTAGAGAAAAACATCACTCTTAAGTTTTAAAAGGTAAATCCATGTCATCCGAGTGTGATCATCAACAAGTGTTAAGAAATACCTGTGACCAGAATGAGTGGAAACTCGATAAGGACCCCAAAGATCAACATGAATGAGGTTAAAAGGTGTTGGTTGCCTGGAATGACTGTGTGGAAATGATAGTCGCGTTTGTTTAGCTAATGGACAGACAGAACAAGTAGGATGACTATGAGAATGCATAGAACCATCATGCAAAAAAGGTATTTTATTCATTGTTGAAAAAGATGTGTGGCCAAGTCTAGCATGCCACAGAAAATAATCAACATGCTTAGAGGCAGAAGCAAAAGGTTTTACAGGAAAATAGTCGGGTAGGGAAGTATGAGTTGGGCAAGGTTGAGGTTGAAGTAGATAGAGGCCATCGCGTTCTTTACCAATCCCCATCATCCTTCCATTGCAAAGGTCCTGCAAAACACAAAATGTAGGATAAAAGGAAACAAAACAATTAAGATCTTTAGTGAGCTTTGAAATGGAGAGGAGGTTGAAATTAAAAGAAGGAACGTAAAGAACATCGTTGAGGGTATAATGACTTGTGAGTTTGTGAGTACCAACATGAGTGACAGCAGCAGTGGTACCAGTAGGCAACTTAACAAAAGAGTTGTTAGCACATGCAACAGGTTGAATTAAAGAGTTAAAAGCATAAGTCATATGATTGGAAGCACCAGTATCAAGGATCCAATGAATCGGATTCGATTGAGAAGATATACCTGCCATTTGAGCAACAGCTTGTACGGATGGTTCCTTATTTAGCAGAGCCAAGAGCTGTTGATACTGTTCAGTAGTGAAAGTTGGAGCAGAAATAACAGATGATGAATGGACAGGTGGAGCAGAATTATCAGAAGAAGGAACAACAACATTATTGGCAGTTGGTGATCGTTTCTTGGTGAACTTAAAATTAGCAGGAAAACCATTGAGTCGGTAACAATCTGCTCGAATATGACCTTTTTTTTGGCAATGCGTACAAATCAAATCAGAACGCCTCTTTGGAGCGGATGAAGTGGAAGATTGCTGACTAAGAAGAGCAGTAGGCTCAGAAAGTGATAAAGGAGATGCGAGCTCCCGTTGAGTCTCATCACGCATAACAAGTGAATAAGCTTGATTAACTGTAGGTAAAGGCTGCATCAAAAGA
>JABFAF010280087.1:4752-20366 GCA_013677275.1 Gossypium schwendimanii | reverse complement strand
GTTAGGGCACGATATTCTACTTCCTCAAAAATGAATTTGTCCAAAATACTCGTGTAATAAAATTTAAAACAATATTCATTTGTTTAAGATTTATAAAGAAATCGCGGCCCAATACATTAAGGCACAATTCCTCAAAATTCTAAACATTGAATATTTCCTTTATTATTTTTTTAAAAAAATCTTCATTTCGAGAAATCAACGCGTCACATCCAATACGTTAGGACACGACATGTTGAATTCCTGATAATAAGCTTTTATTTTGTTTGATTAAAGAGCATTCTCGATAATTAGATTCAATGAAGAAAATTGGAACCAAATATGTTAGGGCTCAATCCTTTTGAAGATCCTAAATACGAGTATTGCCTTTATTTTTCAAAGTTTTCTATTTTTAAGAATTTGAGTAAAAAAACGGTGTAATGCTTCATTTGGTGCATGAATAAATGCCGCTTTAACAAATAATGAATACAACAATGATATAGGAATAATATGAACAATAAATACACGAAATTAACAGAAATAAGGTCCTATGTTGTGTGCATGGTTGATGAGCTTAAATAGCCCTTTTTGAGGTGTGATTGGGGGACGGAGAGGTGTTTGCCTGGTTGGGTGGGTTTTTATTACTTGTTGCATTCATTCCACATTATGTCTATCTATTTGTTTGATTGTGAGACTAACTATTTATAGATCGAGGTGTTTGTGTGCTGATACGTTTGATTTGTTTGTGAAGACTATTCGTATATCAAATTTCTATAAAGTTTTATTTTTATTGTAACATTTTGGTTATCATTTATCTATCATTTTTGAACTCACACTAAACTCATGTAGCTCACCCCCTTTACTTTATCGCTTTCCAGGTACCCTCATTTTCTATACTTGGACTTGGCACGTCAGAGGTCTCAGACAGCCTCATTTTAGAATCAACTTTAAAAGTATTTTCATAAATTCCATATTTATAAATAAATGGTTTAAACTGTAAGTTTTATTTTGAATATTGTGGTATGAATTTTGGGTTTTCGTACGTAAGCGTCTTTTACACTAAATTTTTTGTAATATCGTGATTTTACAACGGAGAGTTTTACGTAACTTAAATACCATTTGTTTTCTAGCTAGTTAAACTAAAATTTTACCTATGACCACTTCGGTAATCAATATAACCTTCGAGCTTTAGTCTAAACTTCTAGGTTGGGTTTTGGGGTGTTACAAGTTAGATTTATTCTTGTAGGACTTTTGGAATCATTTCTTTGATTGGATCGACTCGGAAGCTCACACACTATCGTCAACATCTTGGTAGTCATTTTGGTTCTTTCTAGTTGGTTTAAGTGGCATGTATTAGAAAGGGTTTTTAGTACTTAGATATTTGGTGTGGATGTAAATATTGAAAGTTGTTATGTTATGCTTATTACTAGTAAAAGATAGTTGAACTTGTATGGATAATTAGGTAAACCTTTTGGAACATATATAAGTAGAAAATGCATAAATCTTTTAGTGACAAATGATGATGCTTGAATACTTCATGTATGTTATATGAATTACCTTTATTTATAATAATTTATGATGCTTAATTTTGATAACTGTTTGCCATGTTTAGATGAATTGTTGGTTGCTTGAAATTTTGGTGCCTTGTGGGCATATTGGTTGGATAAATCATTATGGTCCATTGAATAGATTATTTCATGAATGAATTGGTTTATTTTGTAGTCTATTATGTGGGAGCAAAATGATTTTAGGTACATATCGGATTTGGAGATGGAAATGGCTTAAATTTGGCCAATTTCATGTCCACACGACCTTAAACACGGGTGTGTGTCTCGGACATGTGCGACACATGCCCATGCTACAGGGCTATGCGTCCTCTATAGGTTTGTAAGGCATCCAAGTTAAGAGATTACACGGCCCGGCACAAGGGCGTGTGAGGCCATTTCGAGAGTTATACGGCTTGGTACACGGACGTGTGACCCAAGTCAAAGAGTTACACGGGCAAGGACACAGCCGTGTGTCCCTACTTCAAATGTCCACACGACCTGAGACACGGGCATGTGTCTTAGCCGTGTGAGTCACATGACCTGGCCACACGACCGTGTGACCCCTATTGTGTGAAAAATTTTATCTTTTTCCTTAAGGTTCCAAATGTTTTCGATTTAGTCCCGAATTGATTCTAATCTGTTTGTTCGGCCTTGAGGGCTCGAATAAGGGACAATATGCATGTGTTTGAATGAAATTGCTATGAATTATGAAATGTTTGAATTGAGTGTTTTTAGTTACAATTTTACGGTAGCGCTTCGTAACCCTATTTTGACGACAGATATGGGTTAAGGTGTTACAGAGACACGACCATGTGACCTTACCCAGAGAGTTACACAGCTGAAGACACAGGCTGGGACACGGCCGTGTGACCCTTGCTTCCAAATTTTTGTGAACTTTTCTTAGCCTTTTCAAATGTTTTCAATTTAATCCCAAATTGTTTCCAATACATTTCTAGGGCCTTGAGGGCTCGATTTAGGGATGGCATGTGTATGTATGATTGGCTTATGACATGTTCTTTATAGTGAATGAAATTTATGTTTAAATGTTATGTTTGTACAGTAATGCTACGTAACCCTAATCTAGTGACAGATACGGGTTATGGGTGTTACATTTAGTAGTATCAGAGCTATAGTTTAGTTGATTCTCAGACTGGACGTAGAATGTATGGAGTCTAGAAATATATGCCATTATATAACCTGCGATACTGTGATAACTCGTGACTCAAATTGAACTATGTTTTCATGGGGCAGCTTCTAGAAATACAAGCCATTATATAACTAAGTTGATTCCGATGAAATAGAATGTAATGTGGAAGCCTCCGTTCATGGGCCAGCTTCTACTAGTAGTAGGCCCATCACTAAGGACTGGGGAGGAGAGGCTAAAGAAGCCTTCTTCCAAATGATGTTTGAGTTGTTTTCAGAGTATTTGCAAACAAACCCAATGGCTTAACGACCTCCACACCCACTTGTACCTCAACCAGTCCCCGTAGTTCCTCACGGTTTAGAACCAATGCAAGTGACTAAGCCTCTAGTTGATAAAATCTAAAAGTATGGGACTGAAGAGTTTCGTGGTACAATCGAAGATGATCCAAAGAGAGTCGAGTTCTGGTTAGAAAACACAAGTAGGGTTTTCAATGAATTATCTTGTACACGGATTGAATGCTTGAAATATGTTGTTTCTTTATTGAGAAACTCGACTTATCAGTGGTGGAATACATTGATTTCAACAGTACCGAGGCATCAAGTAAACTAGGAATTCTTCCAAACAGAGTTCAGAAAAAAGTATGTTAGCCAGCGATTTCTCGGTAAGAAGGGCAAGGAATTTCTATAATTGAAATAAGGTCGTATGACAGTAGCTGAGTACGAGAGAGAATTCGTTCGATTTAGCAAGTATTCTCAAGAATGTGTACCAATGGAAGTTGCTATGTGCACTCAGTTTGAAGACGATTTAAATGAAGATAGAATGTTGCTAGTTGGGATTCTTAAGTTGAAAAAATTCGTAGTCTTGGTTGATAGAGCACACAAGGCTGAAGAACTTAGTAAAGCAAAAAGAAAAGTAGATTCAAAGGCTCGTGATATCAAAAAATGACATATGGGAAAATCATTCTCATCTCCAAAGAAGAAGTCAAAAGAATTTCATAGTCAATCATCAGCTTCAGTGGGTTATGTTGGGAGAGATAGAGGAAAACATCATTCGAGCTCAAAACCTCAGGCTACATCTGTAGCAAGTGTGGGCAATGTCAAAAATGACAAGCCTGAATGTGAGTAATGTAATAGATGACACTTCGGTGAATGCAGATTGAAAGACGGATCGTGTTTTAAATGGGGTTCGTATGATCATTATCTCAGAGATTTCCCATAAAGATCTAATAACTAAAAGGCTCAGAATACTCATTCGAGTAACATGGTTGCTAGAGGGAGACCACCCTGGAACATTAGAAATGCGAATAACAGTAGAGGTGGGATGAAAGATTCTACTGTAGATCTGAGGCACGGGTGTCAGCTAGGGCTTACGCGATTCGTGCTCAAAAGGAAGCTTCAGTACTTGATGTAATCATCAGTACATTTTTTATCTTTTATACTAATGTTAATGCTTTGATTGACCTGGGGTCAACGCACTCATATGTATGCACAACTTTAGTGTCGGATTAGAAAATACCTTTTGAGTCTACTGAATTTGTGGTTAAAGTAACAAACCCTCTAGGTCAATATGCATTAGTCGATCAAGTCTATAAAAATTGTCCTTTAATGATTCAAGGTTGCAACTTTCTGGCTAATTTAATGTTATTCCCCTTTGATGAGTTTGATGGGATTCTGGGTATGGACTGGTTAACACTACATTATGCTGTTGTGAACTGTAGATGAAAGCATATAGTGTTAAAATGTCAGAACAGTGAAAGGATCGATATTGAATCAGATAGACTGGATAGTACATCTAATGTTATCTCAACTATGATAGCACATAAATATGTTAGAATGGGTCGTGAAGCGTATCTTGCTTATATATTTGATTGCAGGGTTTCAGAATTGAAATTAGAATCGGTTCTAATTGTGTGTGAGTTCACAGATGTATTCCCAAAAGAATTACTAAGGTTACCACTTATCAGAGTGGTTGAGTTTGCTATTGAGTTAGTACCGGGAACATCTTCGATATCGATAGCTCCGTATAGAATGGCACCTACAACATTAAAAGACTTGAAAGCATAGTTACAAAAGTTTACATGTTGGGGCTTTTCTCGGCCCAGCTTTTCTCCTTAGGGTGCTCCTACGTTGTTTTTCAAAAAAACAATGGGACAATGCAGTTGTGTATGGATTACTGGTAGGTCAACAAATTCATGATCAAGAACAAATATCCTTTACCATGTATCACTGATTTGTTCGACCGACTAAAAGGTGCAATAGTGTTTTTGAAGATCAACATTCATTCTGGATATTATCAGCTATAGGTTAAAGACTCAGATGTGTTGAAAACTACTTTCAGAACCAAATACAGACATTATGAATTTCTTGTTATGCCATTTGGTTTGACCAATGCACCTGCTGTGTTTATGGGCTTGATGAACAGAGTTTTTAGACCGTACTTGGACAAATTTGTTATTGTGTTCGTTGATGATATTTTGATTTATTCACAATATGAGACAAAGCATGCCCAGCAGTTGAGAATTGTTTTGCAGACTTCACGTGAAAAAAATTGTTTGCTATGTTTAGCAAAGGTGAATTCTGGCTCCGAGAAGTTGGATTTTCTGAACACGTAGTATCGACAAACGGTATTAGAGTTGATTCGAGTAAAATCTCAGGTGTAGTGAATTGGAAACCTCTGAAAAATATGTCAGAAGTCAAAATTTTTCTGGGTTTAGCCAGATATTATAGAAGATTTGTCAAAAAATTTTCAATGATTGCTATGTCGTTAATGAAACTGCTTCAAAAATATGTCAAGTTTGAATGGTCTGAAAAGTGTCAGTAAAGTTTTAATCAATTAAAAGAGTTGTTGACCAAGGCACTTGTGTTGGTTCAACCAGAGTCTGGTAAAGAATTTTTTATTTACAGTGATGCTTCATTAAAAGGTTTAGGCTTTGTTTTAATGGAAGAAGGCAAAGTGATAGCGTATGCTTCCCAACAGTTGAAATCGCACGAAAAGAATTATACGACTCACGATTTAGCACTTGCAGCTATTATATTTGCTTTAAAGATCTGGTGACACCACTTATATGGGAAAATGTTGTATTTTCACGTATCACAAAAGCCTAAAGTATTTGATGTCATAGAAAGATTTGAACTTGAGACAGAGTAGATGGCCTAAATTATTGAAAGATTATGATTTGATCATTGATTATCATCTGCGAAAGGCTAATGTCATTGTTGATGCTTTGAGAAGAAATTCTCTATATACTTTATGAGCTTTAAACATGCGATTGACATTGATTAATGATGGTTCAATTTTAGCTGAATTAAAAGCTAGACCGACGTTTCTGCAATATATTTGTGAACCTCTAAAAAATGATGTTGAATTAATTACTAAACAAAAACAGATTGAGTCGACATCTAATTCAGATTTTCATATTGGTTCACATGATAGTTTGTACTTCAAAGACAAAATTTGTGTTCTGAGACACTCTGATTGTAACACCCCTAACCTGTATCCGTCGCCGAAACAAGGTTATAGAGTATCAGAGTTTATAGTATAAACAAATAGAATTTCGAACATTTCATAACATAACAATATTCATATAAAAACCAATCAAAATCATTCATATTGTCCCTTATACGAGCCTTCGAGACCCTAAAAATGCATTAGAAACAAGTTGCTACTAAATAGGGAACTCAGAGAATTTTTAGAAAGACATTGAAAATTTTCACAATTGCAGGGCTCACATGGCCAAGAGACATGCTCTTGTCTTAGGCTTTGTGGGCATTCGAATTAGAGACACATGGCCGTGTCCCAGCCCGTCTCTGTGGCCGAGTAACTCACTAACTTTGTCACATAGCCAAGTCACATGCTCATGTGGTAAGCCGTGTAATAACCTGACTTGCAACCTTTTGAAAGCTACAGGGACACACGGCCGTGTCACCTGGCTGTATGTCACACACAGCTGAGACACACCCCCGTGTCTCTCTCGTGTGGACGAAAATAGGCCATTTTACAAGCCATATTTCTCACCCAATTTGGCATCCACCTACACTCAACATTGTGCATATAAGCAAGCCATATTAGGCAACTTATATACACATCAAAATTAATCATTTCACCAACACAAGGCCAAAATGCAAACCAACAATATGGTCATTTCCACAACCAAAACACATAGACTAACATTAGCCAAAATAACCTATACATGCCATTATAACCAAAATTAGACCAACCGGAAGTACCAAAAGAGCCAATGGATAGTGTGATATAGCTCCGACAAGCTTCCAAACCGAACGAGCTTCTGATTCACTATAAAACATGGAAAATAATACAGAGTAAGCATTTAAGCTTAGTAAGTTTGTATAACATAGAATTTAACTTACCATTTAAGCACATATAAGGTAAGTAATCAAAGCATATCCTAACATATATTGGCCAAATGCCTAAGCACATATACCTCAACCATGTTAGTCATGAAAAGACAGATATAAACCAAGTCATGAATGAGCTCAAAAATTAATCAAATTGCATATACATGTGTCGTCCATTTCATACACCCATATACCATGTAATATCATTTTCCATGTAATTCATATATATACCTGTAATAGTTCGTATCGAACTCATGTCATATCGTATCAGAACATTGCTCGTTGAACCATTTAGAATATCGTTGGATATGCTGGATAACTCACACATAGTGTGCTGAACAGTAATTCGTCAATTCTTGTAAATGTATTCTGATACGAGCTATGAATCAGTATGCTCTCACGACCTATTAATCGGTAAGCTCATACGAGTTGAGAATCGGTAAGCTCTCATGAGCTGCAAATCGGTAAGCTCATACAAGATGTGGTATGTCCGTAACACATTCAGGACCTCAACCAAATCGGTAACCCTAATGACATGTCATTTGTATCCTACGAATTCCTAAGGTTCAAATGGGGCTCGATACTCGTCCTACATCATCGACTACACGATCATTATTTATACATGGAAATTATACAAACCACATGCATATAATTCAACTAAAACATATAAATACTCAATTTAATTACACGAACTTACCTCGACGAGTATACATAGATACGGAGGCAATTAATCTTATATACTCTCTTTGCCTCGATCTAACTCTGTACGAGGTCTAACTGGATCTATACGAATAAATTTAACCCAATTCAATATATTTCACATTCAATTTAGTCCAACACATATTTTGGAAAAATTACCATTTTGCCCTTATACTTTTAATTCTTTACAATTTAGTCCCTAGTTCATAAAAATGGAAATTTGCACAATGTTACTACAACCCACTATGGCCAAATATCAAATAGGTCAATAGCATGCACTATACTTCAATTATTTCACAATTTCACCACGAAATATTTCCTATTTTTTAATTTAGTCCCTATTTGACAATTTCACTAAAAATTCTTTTACAAAAGTTGTTTATCTAACAACAACCATTCATTTTTTATCATCAAACTTCAAAATTCACATATAATCATCAATGGTAAAACCTTAATAGTTTGAAAAATGAGTCCCTGGGCTACCTAGATTAAGCTACAACGATCCCAGAAACATAGAAATCATAAAAAACGAGACAAAAATGCATACCTAATTGAAGGAAATAGGGTTGCCAAAACTTCAAGCGCCTATGGCTGCCATTCTTTCTTAATTTTGATTCTAAAAGATGAATAAAAGGGAATTGTTTTGTTTTATTTGATTATTTTTATCATATAATTATTTTTTTAGTTAATTATCCTTAAAAACTTTACAACTTACACAATTGTCAAGCAATGTACATCCACTATCACTTATTATAGTCTAATTACCATATAAGAACTTCCACTTTAAAGTTCTATAGCTATTTAATACCTTTAGGTATTAGAACTTAACTTTTGCACTTTATGCGATTTAGTCCTTTATATCAAATTAATCATGTAAATGGTAAAATTTCTTAACGAAATTTTTATACGATAAAACTATCATGCTGTAGACCATAAAATAATAATAAAATAAATTTTTTAACTTCAAATTTGTAGTCCTAAAAAAACTGATATGATTTCACTAAAAACAAGTTGTTACACTGAACTCATTCAGAAGATTTTACAAGAATATCACTATAGTACCTTATCAATTCATCCAGGAAGCAACAAAATGTACGATGATTTGAAACAAATGTTCTGGTGGCCAGGTATGAATTGAGAGATTCCAGAGTTTGTATCAAAATGCTTAAGCTATCAACAAGTTAAAGTCGAACATTAGGTACCTTCTGGTTTATTACTGTAACACCCCTAACCCGATTCTATCACCGGAATAAGGTTTCAGAGCATTATCGAAGTATACAATCTAGACGGATGGAAAATTCAAACATTTCACAACATATAACATTTATGTCAGAAACCAATCATAATCATGCCATTATAACCGAAATTAAACAACCGAATGTACCAAAAGAGTCGATGGATAGTGTGACATAGCTCCGACAATCTTCCAAATAGAACAAGCTTACGAATCACTATAAAACACAGAAAATAACACAGAGTATGCATTTAAGCTTAGTAAGTTCGTATAATAGAGAGTTTAACTTACCATTTAGTCCCATTTACGGTAAGCATACAAAGCATATCCAAACTCAATTTGGCCAAAAGCCTAAACCCATATTCTCATCAACCATGTTAGTCATGTAATTCATATAGATATCAAGAAACATATATGAGCTCAACAATAATCAAACTTCCATGTACATATAATTTCCACATCATGTATCTATATATCATGTACAAATCATTTTCATATATCTCATGTAAATACCTGTAGTAGTTCGTATTGAACTTATGTAACCTCGTAATAGAATAGTACTTGTTGAACAAATTAGAATATCGTTGGATACGCAGGTAGTACACACGAGGTGTACTGAACTGTAATCCGTCAATTCATGTACATGTATGCACAGACGAGCTGTAAACAGTAAGCTCCTCCGAGCTGAATAACAATAAGCTCCTCCGAGCTGCATAGTGGTAAGCTTATATGAGCTGAGTATCGATAAGCTCATAAGAGCTAAAATCGGTAACCCTAATGACATGTATTTTTATCCTATGAATCCCTAAAGTTCAAACGGGGCTCAAAAATTGTTGTACGTCATCAGATATGCGATCGGTATTCATATACGATTATAATGCATATAATATAAATCTAATTCAAACAAAACATATAATTACACAATTTAATTACACGAACTTACCTCGACGAGTGTACGTAAATGCGAAGGCGACTAATCCGATATTTTTCCTTTACTCCAATCTAACTCCGTACAAGGTCTAACCAGATCTATACAAATGAATTTAACTAAAGTCAATATAATTCATATTCAATTTATTCCAACACATATTTTTGGAAAAATTATCATTTTGTCTCTTTACTTTTAATTATTTGTAATTTAGTCCCTAGGCTCGAAAAATGAAATTCATTCAATTTTATCCCTACCCAAGCCTAGCCAAATTATAAAAAATTTATAGCAACCCATATATCTCACAAATTCACAATTTTCAGACAATTTATCACATTTCTCAATTTAATCCCTAATTGATAATTTCATCAAATATTCCTTTACAAAAATTATTTATCTAACAACAACCATTCATTTTCTACCATTAAACTTCAAAAACCTAACATGTTCATCAATGGTAAAACTCAAATACTTTAACAATTTCACAAATTAGTCCTCGGGGTAGCTAGATTATGCTGAAAACATAGATTTGATAAAAAATGGGACAAAACACATACTTAATTGATGGAAACAAGCTTGACGAACCCTAAAGAGAAAAAATGGCTTATTTTTCTTAGCAATTCGGTTGAAGAAAGATACCAATGGAAGATGATATTAATTTGTTTTATTTGTTTTATCATTTATTACTTGTTTACAAAATTAACCTTAATTAACTTTAAAAATTACACTATTGCCAAGCCATGTACATCCACTATCACATTTGATGGTCTAATTACCATATAAGGACCTCCACTTTCAAGTTCTATAGCTATTAAACACCTTTAGCTATTAGAACACAACTTTTGCACTTTACGCGATTTAGTCTTTTCTATCAAATTGAGCATGTAAACAGTAAAATTTCTTAACGAAATTTTTATACGGTAATACTATCATGTTGTAGACCATAAAATAATAATAAAGCAATTTTTTTACTTCAAATTTGTGGTCCAAAACCACTATTCCAATTTCACTGAATACAAGTTGTTATAACTTTCCCCCTTAAAGAGATTTTCATCCCAGAAAATCTTACCAGAAAAGAGGTTTGAATATTGCTTTATCATAGCTTCCTCGGGTTCCCAATTAGCTTTTTCTATTTCATGTGACTGCCAGAGAACTTTTACTAAAGCTATGTTTTTATTTCTCAACTCTTTCACCTCTTATGCTAGAATTCTGATCGGTTCCTCACTGTATGTCATATCAGGCTGAATCTCAACATCTGTTAAAGAGATAACATGTGAATGATCAGATCGATACCGTCGTACCATAGACACGGGAAAGACATTATGAATCATCTCAAGCTCTAACGGTAAGTCTAATCAATACGCAACAGGTCTAATTCTTTCAGTAATCTCATACAGCCCGATAAATTGCGGACTCAACTTTTATTTATGATTGAACCGAAGAACATTCTTTAGGGTGAAACTTTCAAAAATTAGCTATCACTAACTTGAAACTCTATACCTTTATGTTTAAGATCCGTATAGGATTTCTGATGATCTGAAGCTGCTTTTAAGCTATCTCGAATCACTTTCACTTTTACTCAGTTTCGCGAATCAAGTTAACCCTGTGTATCTTTTTCTCACTGAGATCAGTCTAGTATAACGGAGTTCAGCATTTACTACCATATAGAGCTTCATACGGTGCCCTCTTTGTGCTTGACTAAAAACCATTATTATACACAAATTCAACCAACGGTAAATATATCTCTCAGTTTCCTTCAAACTCTAGTACAAAACATCGAAGCATATCTTAAAGCATCTGAATTAATCGCTCAAATTGACCATCGGTCTAAGGGTAAAATGCAGCTAAAATGCAACCACGTACCCAGGGCTTCCTATAACATTCTCCAGAATCATGATATAAACCTCGGATCTCTATCCGAAATAATGGATACTGGCACCTCATGTAATCTAACAATCTCAGAAACTTATAACTTAGCTAATCTGTCAAGTGAGAAATCTGTACGTACCAAAATAAAATATGCAGACTTCATTAAATGATCAATAATAACCTATATAGTATCTTTCTTTTTCAGAGATAGGGGAAACCCCGATACGAAATCCATAGTAACTCTATCTTATTTCCACTCCTGTATCATCACTGGCTGTAACAGTCCTAAAGGTACCTGATGTTCAACTTTAACTTGCTCACATATCAAACATCTAGATACAAAATCAGAAATCTCAAATTTTATTCCAGATCACCAATATATCTACCTTAAATCGTTGTACATTTTATTGCTCCCCGGATGAACAGACAAGCTACCACAATAAACTTCATATAAGATTTTTTGTATAAGCTCTGGATTCTTTGGTATACAAACTCTATCTCTAAATAACAAACATTTATTAGATCCTATCCAAAATTTTGAATCAGACGTCGACTCACACTGTACTCGTTTAGCTCGTGATTCATTATCACATTTCTGAGCTTCACAGATATATTGTAAAAACATCAGTTTAGCTTTTAACTTAGCTAAGATAGAGCCATCATCAGCTACGTTTGCTTTTCCCAGATGATAATCAATGACCAACTCATAATCTTTCAACAGTTCGAGCCATCTACACTATCTTAGATTTAGACCTTTCTATGACATCAAATACTTTAAACTCTTCTAATCAGTAAATATGTGATATTTTTCACCGAACAAATGGTATCGCCAAATTTTCAACGCAAACATAATAGCTGCCAAATTTAGGTCATGTGTCGGATAGTTTTTCTCATGTGACTTTAACTGTCTGGAGGCATAAGCTATTACTTTACCTTTCTGCATCAAAACACAGTCTAAACTATTCAATGACGCATCACTGAAAATCACAAATTCTTTACCCGATTCAGGCTGAACTAGAACTAGTGATTCAGTCAATAGTGCTTTCAATTGGTTAAAACTTTGCAGACATTTATCAAACCATTCAAATTTCACATCTTTCTATAATAGTCGTGTCATTGGTGTAGCTATCATCAAGAACCCTTTTACAAATCTCTGGTAATAACCAACTAATCCTAGAAAACTTCTGACTTCAGATAAATTTCTCAGTGGTTTCCAGTCAACAACTATTGAAATTTTACTCAGATCAACTTTAATGCCTTCAGCTGATACTATGTGTCCCAGAAAACCAACTTGTCAGAGACAAAACTCACATTTGCTAAAATTATCAAACAATTCTTTATCTTGTAAAGTTTGTAGAACAATTCTCAAGTGTTCGGCATGTTTAGACTCGTCTCAGGAATATATCAGTATATCATCAATAAATACAACCATAAATTTGTTTAAATATAGTTTGGAAATTTTGTTCAGCAAATCCATAAATATTGCAGGTGCATTAGTTAAACCAAACGGCAGCACTAGAAATTCATAATGTTTGTACCTGGTTCTAAATGTAGTTCCTGGAACATCCGAATCTTTCACTCGTAGCTGATAATACCCAAAACAAAGATTAATCTTCAAGAACACTGTGGCACCTTTCAACTAGTCAAACAAATCATCAATGCGAGGTAGTGGATATTTGTTCTTGATTGTAAATTTATTGAGCTGACGGTAGTCAATGCATAATCTCATCGATCCATCCTTTTTCTTAACGAACAGAACCGGTACACCCTAAGGTGAAAAATTGGGTCGAGTAAAACCCATGTCTGTCAATTCTTGCAACTATGCTCTCAACTCTTTAAACTCTGTTGGAGCGATTTTCTAAGGTGTTATTGATATAAGTGATGTTCCCGGTACAAGTTCTATAGTAAACTCGACCTCTTTGCTCGGCGGTAATCTAGGTAACTCCTCTAGAAACACATCAGAATACTCACAAACCACTGGCACTGATTCAAGCTTCGACTTAGACACTTTAGTATCCAATACATAAGAAAGGTAAGCATTACAACCTTTTCTCACATATTTCTATGCTGACATAGCTGATATCACAATAGGCAACCCGCTCAAATTAATTGATTCAATATGAAGCATCTCACCATTCTGACATTTTAATACGATAAGCTTTCGTCTACAATTTGCCACAACATCATGCAGAGTTAGCCAATCCATGCCCAAAATCATATTAAATTCATCGAACAGTAATAGCATCAAATCAGCAGAAAAACTATAACCCCAAGTCATCAACGGACAATTCTTGCAAACCTTATCAATTCGTACATACTGGCCTAGGGGGTTCAATACTTTAACCATGAAATCAGTGGACTCAACAGGTAAATTTTTACTAGACAGTAAATTCGTGCAAACATATGAATGAGCCAATCCAGAATCAATCAAAGCAATTACATCAGTATCATAAAGAGTGAAAGTACTAGTAATAACATCTGGCGCAGAAGCATCTTTGCGTGCACGAATAGCATAAACCTAGCTAGTGCTCATGCCTTGGATCTTCAGTAGAGTCTTTCATCACACCATGGCTGCCACTCACATTTCCAAGATTATTAGGTGGCCTACCTCTCGCAGCTATGTTGCTCGGCCTCAAAGTTTGAATATTATATTTCTCAGATTTCTCAGGGAAATCTCTAAGATAGTGGTCAAAGGAATCACATCTGAAACAGGCTCCTCTCTTCATTCAACACTCACCATAATGTGGCATCTAACAGTGATTGCACTTAAGTCTAGTGTTTCTAACACTACCCACACTCAGTGCACCAATCATTCATCATCTGGAAGAAGGCTTCCTTAGCCTCTCCTCCCCAGCCCCCAAAGACGGGCCTCGTACCACTCGAAGCTACTAAATGAACAAAGGCTTGAGCGTTACTCTTTACTTCAATAGAATCAGCTCAGTTGGATGTCATTGCTATATGAAAACATGTTTTAAAATAGTTAGGAGATATCACACTATCACAGGTTATATAATAGAATGTATAGCTAGACTTGTATACGCTACGTTAGTTCGAGAATCGACTAAATCGTAGCTTTGATACCAATAAATGTAACACCTCTAACCCAAATTCATCGCCAAAATAGGGTTATAGAGTATTACCGAAGTATACAATTTAGACGGATAGAAAATTCAAACATTTCATAACATATAGCATTCATGTCAGAAACCAATCATAATCATGCATATTGTCCCTAATACGAGATCTCAACGCCCAAAATACACTTTAGAAATAAATCGGGACTAAATAAAAAATACAGAGAATTTTTTAGAAACTTCAAATATTTTCAAAACTGCAGGGATCACACGGCCAAGAGACACACCCGTGTCTTAGGTCGTGTGGGCATTCGGAATAGGAACGCACAGTTGTGTCCCAGCCTGTGCCTGTACCTGTGTAACTCACTGACTTGGGTTACATGGCCAAGCCACACGCCCGTGTGTCAAGCAGTGTAAGCATACTGACTTGCATTCTTTAAAAGATACAGGGGACACACGGTCGTGCCACCTGGTCGTGTATGACACACAACTGAGACACACCCCCGTGTCTAAGTCCGTGTGGATGAAAATAGGTCATTTTCCAAGCCGTATTTCTCACCGAAAATGACATCAACCTACTCCAAAAATGCACATATATGCTAGCTATAGTCAAGCATCCAAAACAACCATAAACAAGCTTTAAACATGTAATAAAATCACATACAACCAATATGCCCTTAGGCACCTCAAATGACAACTTAAATACATGTCAACCATATTCCAAACTTACCTAAATGACCAAATACATATATGCATAATTGTACCAAAACCTATCATGTAGGTCACTT
>JABFAF010280074.1:0-11109 GCA_013677275.1 Gossypium schwendimanii | reverse complement strand
TTTTTTAAAATGTTCTTACAAAAATCTAAAAAATGACCCTGTAAAATTACATTTTTTCGGCTTTTATAGTCAATCTTGCTACTGTTCGTGTTGTCCTATGCTTGCTTGTTTTCTTCTTTACAGGTGATGGTGCAAGTGGCCGATGTGACAATGGCGGTGGCAGTGGCAGAAGGCCAAAAGTCTTCAGATGCGGCGCTAGGGCTAGGGGGCAGACGACGACAGCACTAAGGTTTCAGAAAAGCTAAAACCCTAGTTTGACTAATTGGTTTTGGGCCTGATTTGGGCGTTGGGCCTGGTTGGGCTTGGGTTGTGGTGTATTGGGTTTTGGGTTTTGTTTGTAATTGGGCTGAGGGTTAATTGGGGTTTAATTTTAAAGGGTTTTGGGCTTTTTTGGGCCCAGGCATAAAATTAGGCTGTACAGCTGCCCGTCTTTGCTCGTTGTCGTGTAACGAGAACAGAGCAAAGACTAAGAAAGACCAATTTTGCCCGGTCCCATCTAGTCTTTACTTCTTGGTGCCTTTCTTCTTCAGGTAGCCCCTTTTCCCCTACTGGGTCTTGTGCCTTTGACCCACTCCACTATATCTTGTCGCTTCGATCCACTTCACTGCAACTTAAGATCTGTGGCTCTTCGAGGAAACCTTTGCTATCTTCAGTTTGCTACACTGCAACTTCAGTGAGATAAGACTTGTAGCTTCAACTTGGTTTACTATATCTTTAATAAAGTCTGATACGATCTGCTCTACTACAACTTCAGAGAGATAAGATCTGCAATCGATAGCTTCTATCCGTTCCACTGCAACTTAAGGGAAATAAGAATTGCTATCTTTGGTCTGCTCTACTACAACTTTAGGGAGGCAAGGCTAGTGTTTTCGATCTGCTTCACTGCCTGTACAGAAGAACAAGATCTGCTACCTTTGATCTACTTCGCTGCCGATACAAGAAGACAAGATCTGCTACCTTCGATCAACTTCGCTGCCAATACAGGAAGACAAAATCTGCTATCTTCGATCTACTTCGCTGCCAATACAGGAAAACAAGGTCTGCTATCTTCGATCTGTTCTCTAGGGAACATGACTTGTATAATCTATTTATGAACCTAATTATGCCTAGTGTTTAGGATGACATGATCAGAATAAATCAAATGCTCCTAACTAAATGTGCGTGCATGGATGAAAAATATCATGAAAATGATCCATCTTTAACGTTTGGGTTGTTATTCCTCGTTCCTCACGTCAGAATGCTATCCTGCTCAGCTGGTAACACTCATTTCTTACTTAATCAGATTACCCCCACTATAATCTCCTAACTTCTATCCGCTGTAATCTTCAAGGTTGAGTCCGCTGTAATTTTAGGACTCCATTTTCCTCTGACTCAGTGATAATTGCTTGTTTGTTTATCGAAGCTTTGTCACCGACATGATATCTTGTCATTTTGTTCCATCAATGTTTGGACAACAAAATCCGAAAGGATAGTCTGAATTTAGACTTTTCCTTCTTAGACATTTCGACCTTTAAACTTGGTGCGTTCTAAACAATAGTCCTGTTTCAGGTTCACATACCATTAAAAAACTTCTAGAGTAATATGCAAAACTTCTATTGTGAAAGTATTATTAGTCCATTAATCATTATTTCAATGCAACGTGCTTGCAAAAAAGATCATAACAATGGATAAAAATTGATTTGGGAGCATAACTCAAAATGAATAAATTATCAAGAATAAAAGAGAAATTGATTGAGAACATGTATCTTGAAAAAGAAAGAAGTATTCCAAGAACAAAAAATTCAATATACATAGTATGAAGGTTAGGTGCCCCTGATATCGCAGCTTGAACTTCTCCATACTAACTTTCTAAAAGCCCATTCTAGGTTTGACATGTGTTTAGGAGATCTACACGACTTTGTCGATGCCCCAAGATCAACTTTCCTTTCTTGTTGATTCAAGTATAACAGGACCACGTGCCCCATTCAAAATTCGAGCCTTCCTTTTTGGGTTTTCAACTCAAATCACCTATGGTCTCAAGGGGTCCTTTACAGGTTTTCACATTGGGCCCACGCTTTTTTTTTAGAACACAAAGCACCTTCTGTGGATTTTCACCTTGGTCTTCTTTCTTTAGGTGAAGTACTTTTTGACTGAGTCTGAGTTTACAAGATTTGGCAGGTTTTTACCATCCATCTCGGTCAAGATCAGAGCTCCTCCAGAAAAGGCCTTCTTTATAACATAAGGTCCTTCCCAATTTGGCATCCATTTTCCTCTAAAATCTTTTTGTAGAGGCAGAATCTTTTTCAACACCTGGTTCCCCTCGTGAAATTCTCTGGGACGAACCTTCTTATTATAGGCTCGCATCATTTGTTTCTGGTACGTCTGACTGTGACGAATAGCTTTTAGCCTCTTTTCTTCTATCAAATTCAGCTGATCATATCGAGATTGGATCCATTTAGCCTCATCTAACTTTAGCTCAGCTAATACCCGAAGAGAAGGGATCTCAACTTCAATAGGTAACACTGCTTCCATCCCGTAGACTAGAGAAAAAGTTGTTGCCCCAGTAGACGTCCTAATAGATGTTCGATATGTAAGGAGAGCAAAAGGTAATTTCTCATGCCAGTCTTTGTAGGTTTCAGTCATTTTTCGGACAATCTTTTTGATATTTTTGTTAGCTGCCTCCACTACACCATTCATTTTTTGGCGATAAGGTGACGAATTATGGTGTCTGATCTTGAACTGACTACAAACTTCTGCTATTAAGCTGTTGTTCAAATTCAGTGCATTATCGAATATGATCCTTTCGGGCATTCCATATCAACATATGATCTCCTTTTTCAAGAGCTTGCTGACTGCTGACTTCGTGACATTAGCATATGAAGTAGCTTCCACCCATTTAGTGAAATAGACAATAACCATAAAAATAAACCGATGCCTATTAGAAGCCTTTGGTGATATTGGCCCAATGACATCCATTCCCCACATGGAGAAAGACCATGGAGAAGTCATAACGTGAAGAGGTGAAGGAGGTGCATGGATTTTGTCACCATAAATTTGGCATTTGTGGCACTTTCTGGCATAATTAATGCAATAGCCTTCCATGGTGGACCAATAGTACCCAAATCTCATAATCTTTCTGGCCATCGTGATGCCGTTGGCATGTGTTCCATAGATACTTTCATGCACTTCTTCCAAAATTTTCTTAGCCTCCATAGCATCTACACATCTCAACAGTATTTGATATTTTCCCCTCTTATACAAAACCTCTCCATCTAGGACATAATCAGTGGCCAATCTCCTCAATGTCCTCTTATCATTTTCTATCGCATGGTCGGGGTACTCACGATTCTTTAGATATCACAGTATGTCCTGATACCACAGATGGTCATCATTTTCCTCTTCCTCAATATTGTAGCAAGGAGCGGGAGTCTCATAAATGTTGATTTGAATAGGCTTCATGTCTTCTGGTTTGTTCACTTTGATCATAGAGGCTAAAGTAGCCAAAGCATCAGCCATCTGATTTTCGTCTCGTGGGAGATAACAAAAAGTTACACTGTCAAACTTCTCAATCAATTCCAGAACCAACTTCCGATATCGGACTAACTTTGGGTCTTTAGTTTCCCATTCTCCTTTGAGCTGGTATATTACCAATGCAGAGTCTCCGTATACCTTTATTATCTTAATTTTTCACTCTATCGCTGCCCGGATGCCCATAATGCAAGCTTCATATTCAACCATGTTATTGGTGCAATCAAAATCCAATTTGCTGGTAAAAGGATAATGATCTCCACTAGGGGACATAAGGACTGCCCCAATTCGATTGCCTATAGCATTCGAAGCTCCTTCAAAGCTTAGCTTCCAAGGGTGATTTTTGTGGGAATCCTCTTCAGCGGTTGCAACATACATCAAATCTTTATTCAGGAAATCAAAATTCAAAGGTTCATAGTCTTCTAAAGCTCTGCTATCGCACTCCCTTTGACGGCCTTTTGATTTAGGTAGACTATATCAAACTCGGAGCGTAGGATCTGCCACCTAGCCATCCTCCCATTCAACGCAATCGACTCCATCATATACTTTAAAGGGTCTAACTTTGAAATTAACCAAGTCGTATGATAGAGCATGTATTGCCTCAATCTCCGTGTCGTCCAGACCAGGGCACAACATAACTTTTCAATGGGCGAATATCTCATTTCACAGTCAGTAAATTTCTTACTGAGATAATAGATCGCCTTCTTCTTCTTACCCGTCTCATCATGTTGACCTAGCACACATCCCATGGAGTTGTCGAACACTGTTAAATACAGGATCAATGGTTTATCTAGCCTAGGTGACGACAACACTGGAGTATTGGACAAGTACTATTTTATCTTGTCGAAAGCCTCCTGGCATTCTTTATTCCACACATCTGGATTATGTTTCTTCAGAAGACGAAATATGGGATCACATTTCTCGATCAATTACGAAATAAACCGAGCAATGTAATTTAATCTTCCTAAGAAACCTTGAACTTCTTTCTGAGTACGTAGTGGAGGCAAATCTCAAATTGCCTTGACTTTCTCTAGATCCATTTCAATCCCTTTTTCACTAACCACAAACCCCAGAAGTTTTCCTAACCTAGCTCCGAAGATACATTTGGCTGGATTAAGTTTGAGTTGGAACTTTCTTAATCTTAAGAACAACTTTCTTAAGACTTGCGCATGCTCTCTTTCCTTCCAGGATTTTGCGATCATGTCATCAACATATACTTCAATTTCCTTATGCATCATATCATGGAAGAGGGTCACCATAGTTCTCTGGAAAGTAGCTCCCGCATTTTTCAACCCGAATGGCATCACTTTGTAGCAAAAAGTCCCCCATAAGGTTATAAACGTGGTTTTCTTCATATCTTCAGGATGGATCTTAATTTGGTTATATCCCAAGAAGCTATCCATGAAGGACAATAATGAGTGCCCCGCCGTGTTATCCACCAGGGTGTTGATGTGAGGCAAGGGAAAATTATCTTTCGAGCTAGCCTTATTCAAATCTCTGTAATCTACACACATTCGTACCTTTCCATATTTCTTAGGGACGGGTACAATATTGGCTACCCATTCTGAGTATTTGACTACTTGTAGGAACCCAGCATCAAATTGCTTTTGAACCTCCTCTTTTATTTTTAGTACAACATCAAGCCTCATCCTTCGGAGTTTTTGCTAAACTGGCTTGTAATTCTCCTTTATAGGAAGACGGTGAACTACGATATCGGTACTTAACCCAGGCATATCTTGATATGACCATGCGAAGACGTCTTTGAACTATCGAAGCAACTCAATAAAGTCTTGCTTTGCTTCTTCAGTTATGCATGTTCCAATCTTCATTATCTTTTTCTCCTCCAGGGTAACGGTCTCCACTATCTCCTTGTGAGGTAGGATTTGTTTCTCCTCCTGCTCTACCATCCTCAATAAGTCTGGAGATAGGTTATAATCTATGTTATCTTCAAAGTCGTGAGATCCTTCTAAACACATATCCCACTCAAAAGGATTTTCCAATTCCATAGTAGAGTCACTCATGTCATTGATATCTGAGGACCTGTTATAAGTATCGAAGAATATACAAAAAAATGTATGAATTTAAGAGTATAACATGTTTATAAATTAATGAATGAATGATTCGGGAAGAAAATCCAAGAGAATGAAAGAATCGTAAAAGAATATCTGCTCAAAAATAATTGCAAAGACATATTCCATTAAAATAACGATGTTCAAACATATGCCCATTTCACAAAAAGTTTTCATTGTTCTTTAGGCTAAAACAACAAACATGTTTTGAATGTTACTCTGAGAAAGCTCTAAAAACTTCAGGTATTTCTTCTACAGTCCAATTATTTAGAACACTCCCAGGTTCATAGGGATAGATATCTAATATAATATCTTCTTCATTCGTATCTTCATGTATGGCATTGATGCTCTCCTCCCTCAGCATAATTTTCTCAAGATGAATGATCCCCCCTGATATAGAGGTTTTGGATATATGGTGAATTATCATTGGCTCCCATTTAACTTCCTCTCCATTTAGGCGTGCCCTTTTTCTTTCTTGCCTTTTTTCCAGCTCTTTCCTTCTCTGCTTCATGTCTGGCTTATATCCTAAGCCAAAGCAATCTTGTTTTTCCTTCAGCACTGGAGCCTCAGTTCTTCCTTGGAGATATCTCCCTAATCTTCTTCCGGGTAAGGCTCTTTTTCCCACTAACAATTGCAACCCCATCATCGTGGTCTTAGATATTTTCGGCATGGGAATTTTTTCCCCCTCAACAAATGTTGCGTTTACAAACTCCAAAGATCGAAAGGAGCATTCAACTGTATCATCATTGGCTTCCACATAAGGTGCGTCATTAGCTACAGCCGCTATGATATCCTCTTCGGCGTTTATTGTTACCAACCGACTCTCTGACACCAACTTCAGCTTCTGATGTAACGATGATGGTACAGCCCCCGCCGAATGTATCCATGGCCTTTCTAATAGACAATTATAGGAGGGCTTGATATCCATTACTAGAAAATCCATCTCGTAAATAGTTAGGCCGATTAACAAGGGTATCTCGATTCTTCCTATGATCTTTCTTTCTGTGCCATCGAATGCCCTCACTATGTTCTGACATGTCTTCATATGCGAACTATCCATAGGCAGCCTGTTAAGTGTGGATAGGGGCAATACATTCAACGCTGACCCGTTATCTATCAAAACTCCTAGCAAGGTATACTCTTAGCATCGAGTGGTAATATGCAAAGCTTTAGTGGACCCCATGCCCTCAGGTGGTATTTCGTCATCGTTAAAGAAGATAAAGTTATCGGGGCTTATGTTGTTGACCAATCGATCTAACTTGTTGACAGAGATGTCATTGGCCACATAGGTTTCATTTAGCACTTTCATCAGCGCCTTTCGATGCACTTCAGAGCTTAAGAGCAAGGCTAACATGGATATGCAGGATAGTTGTTTATGCAATTGTTCCACAACACTATATTCACTGTGCTTTAGGAATTTGAGGAACTCCTTAGCTTCTTCCTCTTTCACTGGCTTGGTGATAGGTAATGCAGGCTTGTTTGTTTTCTTTTTCTTTTGCTCTGTCACTATGGCCTTTCCCTTTACTGGCTCGGCTGGAGGACTTATCAAGTCGTAGCGCTTCCCGCTATGCGTATAAGAGCCCATGCCTTGATCATCTTTCACAACACTAGATGAAATTTCCTCTTCTTGAATAGTTGCACGCATAGTTCCACGGGACTTTCTTGTTATCTTTGTAAGGGAAGGCTTCGGGCTTTTTGATTATTATCTTCAGCGTACTGGTACTTCCGCCTCATTCTTCTTTGGTTGCAAGATAATGACTACAGGATGGCTTATTTTTAAAACCCTTGTTGATTCTGACAAGCATATGCTTCCTCCTCCCTCGACTTCTTCATAGAACTCCACCTCCTTATTGTCCATCATGCTTTGAACTAAGGTTCTGAATTCTGTGTATTCCTAGATCTCGTGCACTTCTTCGCGGTGGAACTCGTAATAATTACTCGTCTCCCTACATATCTCCTCTAGATTCGAATTGATTAACCTCCTTTCCATCATTTTCTTCCAGACCCATTTTAGAGGGGCTCTTACTCCTACTATATCTGCCTTGACTTTCCTCTCCGTGTTCCCCCTTATCATATTTACCCTTTTATTAGCATGGGTAGGTAATGGATTTTCCACATTGGGCGAATCATCAATCTTGACAACGCCCATGCCAATTAAACTTTCAACCAACTTTTTGAAGCCTGTACAATTTTCTATTGAATGCCCTGTAATCCTCACATGATAGTCGCATTGTGCATTTGAGTCATGCCATTTAGGGTACGGAGGTTGTAGGGGTTTTAAATAGAAAGGGGAAACAATATGTACATCAAACAAGTTTTTATACAACTCCTTGTATGATACCGGAATTGGAGTGAACTGTGGCTTTTCCGTATTCTGTTTTGTGCTGGATTCTTGTCTTGATGAACTTTATTAATTAGCAGCTACCTTTCCTAGTTGGTTTGCCGTGATCGATTTTGAGTAACCTTTGTTATAGGTACTCACGTTGCTTACCTCATTCTCCTTTTTCCTCGGAGCCTCCCTTTGGTTACTTTCTCCAGCATCGATCCTCCCGCTCCTTATGGAGTTTTCAATCATTTCTCCATTCATAACTATGTCAGAGAAGCTTTTCATGGGACTTCCCAACATATGTGTGATAAATTGTGCCTTTAGCGTGTTAATGAAGAGTATAGTCATCTCCCTTTCTAGGAGCGGTGGCTGAACTTGAACGGAAACCTCCCTCCATCTTTATGCGTATTGTCTAAAACTTTCATTCGGATTCTTCTCCATATTTTGCAGGGTAATCCTATCAGGGACCATATCTGCTACATGACTGTATTGTTTCATAAATGCTTGTGCTAAGTCCCTCTATGAACCAATCTAGGTACGACTTAATTGATTGTACCATTTAGATGCTGCCCCTGTGAGGCTATTTTGGAAACAATGTATAAGCAGCTGGTCATTGTCGACGTATCCAGTCATACGCCTACAAAACATGGTAATATGTGCCTCCGGGCAACTGGTCCCATTGTATTTCTCAAATTCTGGCATTTTGAACTTATGGGGAAGTACTAGATCCAGAACCAAGCTTAAGTCTTTCGTGTCAATCCCCCAATAATTCTCAATATTTTCTATTGCCCTAAATTTTTCTTCGAGCCATTTGCATCTTTCCTCCAACTGCTTTGGCAATTCTTCTTTTGTTTTCTCTTTCTCAGCCACTTTTTCGAAGTCGGGGATGATGGGATTGGTAAGGTTCTCTTCGAGGTTAGAACCTACTCCGATTTGAAAGTTCATTGGCATTGAGGTACCCGTCTGAAACTGCTGAGGTCTGATTGTAACGGAGGATTTGTATGGGTACACCTCGGCTTGAGTATGCACATGCGGAGGGGTAAAGCCTAGAGGGTAAAGGGGTCCATCATTATTTTCCTCTTCAGCATTAACTACGGGGTCCTTTCCCTTGTCGTTTCCCCAGATCAACAGCTGTGTTAACTGAGCCATCATGTCATTCTGGGACTCCCGCATCTTTTCTGTCATATCTTACTGAATTTTTTTAGCCGCTCTTGCTTTTGGTATTGCATCTCTTTTTGGAGCTGTTCAAGCTTTTCTAATCTTTGATCCATGTTCTTTGATTTCGCCCGAGTACTGTAGGGGTGTTGGTTTTCCAGGTTAATTGAAATAATTTTATTCAATTAGGGTCTTTTAATGGTCGTTAATGCATATGATGTGATGTAATGCATGAAATGATGCAAAAATGCGTCAATTCTAATTCAAATTCATTTTGAAAACTTTTCTAGAAAACAAACTTCTTTACATAAGGTGGATTACAGATACGACTTAGCCCTAATGCTCAGAACTCTAATTTTCCTAAGTAACAAGGCTAACTCTTGTCCTCGACTTGACTCCAACTCGTACTTCACGCTCAGCACATCAGCTTGCACCGTCAAAGTCTACAGATGATCAGCTACCTCTCGAATTTGAACCATGGCTTCTCCCATAATATGATCTCTATCTCTAACTTGGTTCTGAAAGTAATGCAGTTGCTTGTTCTGACGATCTTTATTAACTTCCAAGTACTCGATCCAAATCTCACAATTTGGCAATGCTACTTCTAACTCTTCTAGTCTTTCTTTCATTTCTTCTATTCTATTTAAGATTGATTTTAATTCCATCACAGAATTTCGATTTCGATGCCGATGGAGATATCCTTCTAACTCAATCACTCTGTTCCCTAGTTCGCCCTTTTCCTTTTGGTTCTCTGACAAACTCTTCTTTAGAGCCTTATTTTGTGCTTGGACTTCTTGGAACCTCCTTTCTCATCTATCGGCCTTGTTCTTTTCTTCTTGGATCTCTTCACGCCACTGCTCTGAAGTTTTTCCTAACTCGACAGTCTTCATTGATAACCGCAACTTCTTGTAATCTGTTTTCAAGCTATCTAGATCCTTTTCAGCCTTAGCTTTCCCCTTTCTTAATCTTTCTGCCTCAAGTTTCTGAACATCTGCGTCTAATCTCAAGTTCATCTTTTCTTCTTCCATTTGCTCTATCCTCTTTTCTAATTCTGTATTTCTCCTTTCAAAATCTTGCTTTATGATTTCTAATTTAGAAGGGATAACTCGCAAATACTCCTCTATCGACTGACTGTTTTTGTGACTCGACTCGAGGATATTGTCGTTAATCCTCTTACTCAACCACCCATGATATTCAGAAGTTATCGTTGCTCCTACGATAAATCTTTTCATCCAGTGAATTTGTTTCCAAGTGTTGGATATTTCTCGAATCTTTCCCTTGTAGTTATTACCCCTATAAGAAAACTAACACTCGGCCAGCCCTTGTGTTGCCGGTATGAACTGTCTTGATCCATATTATCTTAATACGAGTAGAGGGGTATATCCCACAGCTCCCCAAATTCCAAGTAAAGGGACCCAGTCGAAGTCCCCACATCGATACAAAATCTCATCAGGCACCATCCAAGGAGCTTTCCATTCAACATCTTCATCTTAGAGATTTTGAAGGATCGCCATCCATCTTTCTCCTGTAATGTCGTCACGTCTCGGTGTCACTACTAATTCCTTCAAAGGAGAATAGTTTTCAGAGAATACTTTATAAGAAACCTTATCCACCTTCCAAAAGTGACTATGGAACCAAACTAACAGGAGCTGTGCACAACCAATGAATCTTCCCTCACCCATTCTCCAATAGGCACTCAAAGATCTGAACATTTCGGCCAAAATTGCTAGGACGGGTGTGACCCTCCTATCGAGTTGATCAAACAAATTTGTAACTGCTTTATCTATATGTCCTAACGCTTTAGGGAAAATAACCAGCCTGTAGATACTCAAAGTAAAAACATCAACCTTCTTCTTTGTATCAAGGTGTGCCAAAATCTGACCTCGCAAACTTTTCCAAGGGATACACTTGTTTTTTCCTTTTTTTTTGATTCGTGCTGTGACCCATTGCTCGCTCATTTCGGTGATTTTTGCTAATTTCTTTGTAAAAGTCAGAACATTGGCAGCTCTAGAATAAACTTTATCCACTTGGATTCTCAGACAACGAAGTAAA
>JABFAF010280073.1:0-10892 GCA_013677275.1 Gossypium schwendimanii | reverse complement strand
TACGACTATTATCGACCCCTATTTGAACCTTAGGAATTCGTAGGATACAAATGACATGTCATTAGGGTTTACATGATTTGGGTGTTGGTCTTGAACGTCCTACCAATGACGGGGTCTAGCATGTGTTGCGAATACTCCACATCTCATGTGAGCAGCATCGTGTAGCTATGTTTCGACCCACAGCCCATGTGAGCAGGCCTATTTTCACAGCTCGTGTAAGCATACTGATTTACAGCTCATGTGAGCATACCGATTCACAGCTCGTGTGAGTATACATATACAAGATTTGATGAATTACAGTTATATGAGTTAGCACACTATGTGTGAGCTATCCCAGGTATCCAATGGTATTCTAAAGGGTTCAACGGGCATTATACTTATATGGAATGGTAAGATTCTGATACGAACTAATACAGGGACATATGCGAATTTCATTGAATTAATACTACATGGCATATTGAGAATTGAAATGGGTGATACATGTATATCAGATATAATTATATGTTGTGTTCATTCTTGATTTCATAGCATATGTTACATGATCAAATGGCTAAATGCTTGGTATACATGTTTAGGCTTTGGCCAAGTGTAGTTGGAGTATGCCATGTTATCTTACCTATTTTGTTTTGAAATGGCAAGTTATGTTTTATGTTATACGAACTTACTAAGCTTATATGCTTACTCTGTGTCATTTTCTGTGTCTTATAGTGTATCGAAAGCTCATTCGGGTTGAAAGCTTGTAGGAGCTATATCACACTATCCTTCGGCTCTTTTGGTACTTTCGATTGTTTTGATTTTGGTTATAATTGCATGTATAGGTATTTTTAGCTAATGTTGGCCTATATCTTTAATTATTGAAATAACCATTTGGTTTGGCTTGTGTTGGGGTATTTTGGTGTTCAAATGAATATATAGTTTTGGCAAGTAAATATTAGCTTTAATATGGTTAATGTTTGGCTTGATATGTTTGCATTATGGAAGATGAAACTATAGCTTGAATATGATTATATATATGGCTTGTAATTTGTTTGAAATGTTGTAAATTGGTACTTTGCTTTGAATGGCTTGTATGATTATTGATACTATTGGTTAAAAAGGTATATTTAGTACCATTTGGTATGTTTTGATAAGTGAATTCAGTTGTTTGAAATAATGAACACTTGGTTAGAAGTTAATGGATTAGTTTGGGCAAATTGAGTACATGGTTATGCATGTTTTTAATGTTGTCATTAAGGTGCCTTTGGGCATATTGGTTGTATGTGATTATACCATATGTGTATAGCTTGATTATGCATGAATTTAGTGCCTTCTTATGGCTTGTATATAAGTGCATTTTTGGTTGTAGGTATATACTAAGGTGGTAGAGAAAAATGGCTTTTAAAATGGCCTATTTTCATCCACATGGGCATGTGTCTCAACTGTGTATGACACACGGCCAAGCAACATGGTCGTGTGTCCCCTGTAGTTTTTAAAGGGTTGTAAGTCAAGTTGTTACACGGCCTAGCGCATGGGTGTGTGAGGTTACTTTGAAGGGTACATGACCATGCATAAGGGCATGTGGTTTGGCCGTGTGACCCAAGTAAGTGAGTTACACGGGCATCGACACAGGCTGGGACATAGTCGTGTGTCCCTATTTTGAATGCCCACACGGCTGTGTGACCCCTGCAGTGTTGAAAAGTTTCAATATTTTCTGAAAAATTCTCTTAGTTTCTGATTTAGTCCCGACTTATTTCTAATGCATATTTAGGTCCTCGAGGGCTTGTGTAAGGGACAATATGTATGTTTTGGATTGGTTTAAATATGATTATTGTAATGAATTGAAATGTTTGAAATTTATGTTTGATTGATTTGAAAACTTTGGTCATGTTCTGTAACCCTATTTCGGTGATTGATGCGGGTTACGGGTGGTAGACCATGGGAGCTTGCTAAGTTCGGCTAGACATTCCACTTGCATGCAAGTGAATTTTGTCTTGTTTCTTATGATTTTTATGTTTTCGGGATCGTTATAGCTTAATCTAGCTAGCTTAGGGATTAATTTGCAAAACTGTTAAAAGTTTAGAGTTTTACCATTAATGTGTGCATGTGATTCTTCATGTTTGATGGAAGAAAATGAATCCTTGTTGATGAATAGACAACTTTTGTATAGTGGATTTTGTTGAAAATGTCAATTAGGGATTTATTTGTAAAGTGTGTAAAATACAAGGGGAAATATGAATTAATGAATTGTATGAGTTGCTAATGGTGTATACCGAATTAGGCTAGCCTTGTATGTGTATGAAATTGCATGAATTTAAATTTACGGGCATAAGGATTAAGTTGTAAGGAAATCAAAACAATAGGGGCAAAAGCAAAATATTACAAAAGTATGATTTTTGGGCTGAATTGAATAGAATGAATATTGAATGGATTGTATTTGTTTATTTATATAAAGTTAAGTCTCGTACGGACTTAGATCGAGGGAAAGATAAAGTGTCAGACTAATCGATCTTATTTCATCGTTTTTATGATTGAGGTAAGTTCGTAAGTTTAAACAGTGTTTTAATGTATTTGATTTAAATGTTATTATGTTAATTGTCATATTATGCTTTGACAAAAAATCCAACCACGTTACAATGACTATCAAGTCCCGTTTGAACCTTAGGAATATATAGGATACGAATGACATGTAATTAGGGTTACCATGATTCAGGTGCTGGTCTTGAACGTTGTACTAATTGCAGATACTTGTCAGCTTGTGTGAGCGGCTACGGGTAGCTACATTCCAACCTTCAGCTCGTGTGAACAGGCCTATTTATGGCTTGTATAAGCTTTTATGTAAAGGAAAAGGAAATGATTGGTTTCGACCATATGTTACCACACTATGTGTTAGCTTCCCGTGTATCCGATATTATTCTAAATGGTTCAATGGGAATGTAAAGGGATGAACTGATAAGAGTTTCGTTTGATTACACTATGAAATTATGGGAAGGTATGAAGTATTGATGAACAAAGTATGTATAGCCATTTTATGAAAAGTATGAATTCATATGTATGATGATTATGAGATTTACCTTACCATGTGATGAATTTGGCTATGTTTTGTGCTTAAGCACTAACTTGTTTTGTTTATAATTTACTAACGTACTAAGCATTATATTCGTACATTGTGTTCTTTCCTATGTTTTATAGATTACCAAATGCTCAATTGGTTTGGAATTTCGTCGGAGACCTACCACACTATCCCGCAACTATTCTGGTAGATTTTGATGTTTTGTGCCATGCTTATAATTGCATGTTTAGGTGAATTATGTTTGATGATCTAGTTGTTATGTTTGGCATGTAAATATGTGGTGACATAGTTGATGACATTTTGGCATTTGGTGCTTTGATGGCTAATGTTGAAATGGTTAAGTGATGATATGTTTTTGAATGACCAATTTGGTATGTTTAGATGTGTTTGACATATGGTCAATTGTGCTATGGCTTGGCATGAAAATAGGTGGTCGTGTGTGGTTAATTTATGCCCAAATATGTTTATGTTTAGGTTGATTTGATCAATTGTGATTGAGGTGTCTTTCGGCATATTGGTTGTATGGATAGATACCTTATTGATCTAGCTTACTTATGCATGTTTTAGGTATTTTTTGAAGCTTGCTTGTATGTGTAAATGACTTGTAGGTGTGAGCATGGATTGGGTGAAAGAAATTGCTTAAAATTGGCCTAGCTCTTGCCCACACGGCCTTAGACATAGACATGTGTCCCTTGTAGGTTTCAAAGGGGTGCAAGTCAGGTAGTTACATGTCCTAGCACACGGGCGTGTGAGGCCATTTCGAGAGTTACAAGGGCATGGACACGGGGTGGGACACGATCATGTGTCCCTACTTCGAATGCCCATACGGCATGAGACACATGCGTTTTTAAAGTTGTGAATTTTTCCAACTTTTTCCTTAAAGTTCCATATGTCCTCGATTTAGTCCCGAGTTGTTTCTAAAGTGTTTCTAAGGGCTCGAATAAGGGACGATATCCAGGTGTTTGAATAGATTTTGTTATGATTAAAAATTGTTTGGAAATGAATGATTCGAGTTATCTTTTTACGGTAATACTTTGTAACCCTGTTTTGGCGACAGATATGGGTTAGGAGTGTTACATTTAGTGGTAGTTGGGCTACAATTTAGTTGATTCTTGGACTAAACATAGCGTGTATGAGTCTACAAATATGTGCCATTATATAACTTGTGCTTGTGTGATTACTCCTGACTCGTTTTCAATTATGCTTTCATATAGAAATGACATCCAATCGAGCTGATTCCAAGGAAGTTGAAAGTAACGCGCAAGCCTCCTTTCATGGAGCAGCGTCAAGTGGAACTACGCCCATATCTGAGGGTCGGGTAAGAGGAGGCTAAGGAAGCCTTCTTCCATATGATGAATTAATGGTTTAGATAGTTCATACGAATGAACCCGATCGCTCAACGACCTCCACCCCCACCTGTTCCCCAACCTGTCCTCGTAGTTCTTGAGGGTTTTGAACCAATACAACTCAGTAAGCCACCAGTTGATAAATTTAGTACATATGGGGATGAAGAATATAGATCTACAGCTAAAGATGACCCAGAGAGAGCCCAGTTTTGGTTAGAGAACATGATCAGGGTTTTTGACGAATTATCTTGTTCACTAGTAGAATGCGTAAAATGTGTGGTTTCTCTATTGAAAGATTTAGCTTACCAATGGTGGAACACTTCGGTATCAGTCGTACCGAGAGAGCGAGTCGACTGGGGATTTTTTCAAATTCAATTCCGAAAGAAGTACATAAGTCAGATATTTCTTGATAACAAATGCGAAGAATTTCTGGAGCTTCAACAAGGCCAAATGTCAGTGTTTGACTATGATAGGGAAATTGTTAAATTGAGCAAGTATGCCCTGGAATGTATACCAACTGAAGTTGCCATGTGTAAATGGTTTGAAGATGGGTGAAATGAAGACATAAAGTTGTTAGTTGGGATACTTGAATTGAAAGAATTTGTTGTTTTAGTTGATCAAGTGCATAAAGCTAAAGAGCTTAGCAAAGAAAAGAGAAAAGCTAATTACGAAGCTCGAGATTTGAGAAAGAGATCATCGGGAAAGTCATACCAATCATCACCAAAGAAGTCAAAAGAACACCACAACTGTTTGAAAGCTTTAGTGGGATACTTCGAAAGAGATAGAGGTAAACAACATGCGAGTTCAAAACCTCAAGCTATGTCAATTGCGAGCGTAGGCAATGTTAAGGGCAATAAGCCCAATTGTCAACAGTGTAAACAACAACATTTTGGTGAGTGTAAGATGAAAGCCAGAGCGTGTTTCAATTGTGATTCATATGAACATTTTATATAAGATTGCCCTGAGAGGCCTAAAAAAGAAAAAGCTCAGACTGTTCGACTGAGTAACACAGTTGTGAGAGGGAGACTACCAAGGAACCTTGCGTAAGAATTTAGTATCAACACATTCGGTCAACACATTTGTATGTATGCACGAATTTAGTATCAAGTAAGATTTTACCTGTTGAGCCCACTGAATTTATAGTTAAAGTAACAAACCCCTTAGGTAAGTATGTGTTAGTTAATAATATTTGTAAAAAATGTCCTTTAATATTCTAAGTTGAAACTCGAATCAGTTCTAATGATCCAAGAGGTCAAGTTTGCTATTGAGCTAGTACAGGGAACATCTCCGATATTGATAGCTCATTATAGAATGGCACCAACAGAGTTGAAAGCTTTGAAAGCGCAGTTGCAACAGTTGACAGATAAGGGTTTTGCTCAACCCAGTTTGACACCATGTGGTGCACTAGTTCTATATGTTAAGAAAAAGGACGATTCTATGCGATTATGTAATGACTATCGACAGCTCAAAAAAGATATGATCAAGAAAAAATATCCATTCCCACATATAGACGTTCTGTTTAATCAGTTGAAGGGTGCAACAGTTTTCTCGAAGATTGATCTTCGTTCTGGTTATTACCAATTACCAGTTAAAAACTCAGATGTGGCAAAAATCGCGTTCAAGACCAGTTACGAACATTATGAATTTCTTATGATGTCGTTTGGTTTGACTAATGCACCTGCAAAATTTATGGATTTGATGATTATAAATTTCAGACCGCATTTAGATAGATTCGTCATGGTGTTCATTGATGATAACTTGATTTATTCACGAGATGAGATAGAGCACGCCAAGCATTTGAGAATTATTTTTCAAACTTTGTGCGAAAAACTATTATTCGCTAAGTTTACCAAATGTGAATTTTGGTTTTGGGAAGTCAGATTTCTGGGACATTTTATATCAGCTGAGGGCATCAGAGTTGATCTGAACAAAATTTTAGCAGTTGTTCATTGGAAACGTTTGAGAAATGTTTCTGAGGTTAGAACGTTCCTAGGATTAGTCAGATATTATAGAAGGTTTGTTAAGGGATTCTCGATGGTGGCTACAACGTTGACGATACTATTATAAAAAAATGTGAAATTTTAGTGGTCTGAGAAATGTCAGCAAAGCTTCGATCAGTTGAAAACATTGTTAACTAAGGCACTAGTGTTACTCCAACCTGAGTCGGTTAAAGAAATTGTGATTTTTAGTGATGCATCTTTAAATGGTTTGTTCTGTGTTTTAATGCAGGAAGACAAAGTGATAGCGTATGCTTCTAGACAGTTGAAAACGCACAAAAAGAATAATCTGACACATGACTTAGAACTTGCAGCTATTGTGTTTGTGTTGAAGATTTGGCGACACCATTTTTACGGCAAAAAATGTCAAATTTTAACATATCATAAAAGCTTAAAGTATTTAATGTCACAGAAAGATTTGAATTTAAGACAGCGCAGATGGCTCGAACTATTAAAAGACTATGATTTGATCATTTATTATCATCCAAGAAAAGCAAATGTAGTTGCTGACGTTTTGAGTAGACAGTAGTTTGCTTTGCAAGCTTTGAATACGCGATTGACATTTTCAGATGATGGGTCGATCTTAGTTGAGTTAAAAGCTAGACCGATGTCTTTACAACAGATTTTCGAGAGTAAAAAATGCGATGACATGTTGATAGCTAAAAAGAAACAGATTGAGTTGACTCTTGATTCAAATTTTTAAATTGGATCCGATGATAGTTTATACTTCAAAGGCAGAATTTGTCTAAGGAATTCAGATCTTGTTTCGAAGGTTTTACAAGAATCTCATAATGGTAGCTTGTCTGTTCATCCTGGTAGAAACAAAATGTTTAGTAATTTGAAACAAATATACTGGTGGCCGGGTATGAAATGATAGATTTCTGAGTTTGTATCGAGATTTTTAGTATGTTGGCCGATTAAAGCTGAACATAATGTACCTTCTAGTTTGTTACAACCAGTGATGATTCCGGAATAGAAATGGGAGCACCTCACAATGGATATTGTATCGAGATTCCCTTTGTCTTCGAGAAAGAAAGATGCAATTTGGGTTATTGTTGATCGTCTAACGAATTGCACACATTTTATTCCAATACGTATGGATTATTCTCTTGAGAGATTAGTTGAGTTATATGTTGCTGAGATTATCAGATTGCATGGGGTGCCAGTTTCTATTATTTCTAATAGAGATCTGCAGATTACGTCATAATTCTAGAGCAAGTTACATGAAGTTCTAGGTACTCATTTGCATTTTACCATCGCGTTTCATCCTCAGACCGATAATCAGTCTGAGTGAGTGATTCAGATCCTCGAAGATATGCTTTGATGTTGTGTTTTAGAGTTTCATGGCAACTGGGAAAGGTTTCTACCGTTAGTTACATTCGTGTAAAACAAAAATTATCAATCGAGTATAAAAATGGCATCGTACGAAGCTTTGTATGGTTGAAGCTACCGAACTCCATTGTATTGGACTGAGCTCAGTGTGATACGAACTCACTTACGGGAAGTAATTGAGTCGTTTGTTTGCCCGATTATAAATTAAGTAGTTTTCATTCTAGTTTAACAAAAGGCTAAATTTAAAGAAGATAGTTTAATAAGCAACGGATAAAATTAAAGATAGTTTGATGGAAAGATGGATAAATGGACTTAAAACAAGAAAGAACCCTTAATAGCGATTAAAGACCTGAATTTATAAGTTTTAAGGTGGAAGGTGGTTTGATGAAATCAGACCATGACCTACTATCTATTAAGATAGGAATCAACGGTATCAAAGATGAACGCCACACTCAGACGAGTGATAAGTTCAAAAAAGAAACAAGATTGATGCCACTAGCTTAGCTAGATAAGTCAAGCTGAATCTCGAAGAACAATGAGAGTAAAAACTCTCAAACATATATTTCATAAAAATGATTCACAAGTCAAGAAGTAGCTTTCAAACGGTTTATAAATGAGCTATTTATAGGCTGAAATATGACCAGATGAATAGACAATCATTAAAGGAAAAATAATTAAACTAAATTAAATATCCAGCTAAAAACAATCCAATGAACTCGGTGAATGCAAGTGTTGATCAGTCTTGGTTCATGGCTTCGATAGGTGAGCTGAATGTAGCTTGATTCGGTGAATGGAGTTGATGTTTGTAGGTGCACCGAATGGGAAGTCTACTGATAAATGAACTTGATGGCAGCCGAATGGTCTTTAAGTGTGAACATTCTCCATATTTAATGAGCTACAATAAATCAACTAGATTCATGTATGTTCAGCTGAATAGATGGATGTTAGCTTTTCCTTTCCAGCAACATGTAAGAAATAATTAAACACACACAGTTAAAGCTTCAATAGGATAAATTAAACACAAATAAATATGTATTTGACTAGGACAAAATTAAGTAAGCTGATTACTTATTCATGCATTAAATCGGTCCTAAAATGAGTCACATTATAATTCTGAAATAAACATGCTTTGGATGCTGTCCTAGCTAGTACACACTTAATTAAATAAAACACACATTCAAAATAGGTAATTAAGACTGTAAAAGACTAAACTAAATTAATTTAGCTGAAATAATTAAAAACGTCTAATTTTAGCTAGCTGAGTTAGGTCACTGATTTCGAATTCGGCCTTAAAAAATTATAGATGTTCCTTGTGGAAACATCTAGCACTTGATTAGCAAGCTCCTTTGCAGCATTCTCCCACACTCGATCCAATAGAGCCGAGATTGACTCTTTAAAACGTTTAGCTCGAGCTCGAGTGGTTGGTCAAATAGGAAGCTCTATGGAATCTAGATTGAAGTCAGCTAAGTCCTTGGGCCGATTCATATCACAGTGAGACAAAGATTCATGGGGTTGACTTGATATGAGAAACTGAAGAAAAAGTTAAAGTTATTCGGGACAGTTTGAAAGCAGCTTCAGATCGACAGAAATCATACGCGGATTTAAAAAGAAAAGACATTAAATTTTAGGACGGTGATAAAGTGTTCTTGAAAGTGTCACCCTGGAAGAAAGTTCATCAATTCGATTGTAAAGGAAAGCTAAGTCTGCGTTTATCTAGTCGTATGAGATTATTGAAAGAATCAGGCCAATAGCTTACCGATTAGCTTTGCCATCAGAGCTAGAAAAGATATATAATGTGTTCCACATATCTATATTACGATGATATCGATCAAACCCTTCACATGTTATCTCACCTGTTGATGTCGAGATTCAGCCTAATATGTCATACTGCGAAGCACCGATCAGAATTTTACGCCGAGAGGTTAAGGAACTGAGAAATAAAAGCATAGCTCTAGTGAAAGTCCTTTCGCAATGACATGGTTTAGAAGAAGCCACCTGGGAACCGGAAGAAGCTATGAGAGCACAATACCCAAACCTCTTTTCTGGTAAGACGTTTGGGGACGAAAATTCCTTTAGGAGAGAGTTGTAATAGCCCGTTTTTAGTGAAATTAGACTAGAGGTTTTGAGACCACAAATCAGACATGTAAATATTTATTTTAGTATTATTTTAATGTCTACGGAATATTAGTAAGGTCGTATAAAAATTTCGATAAGAAATTTTATCGTTTACATGCTTAATTTGGTAAAAAGGACTAAATCATAAAAGATGCAATATTAGAGTTATATAAGCTAAATGTACTAAATGGCTGTGATACTAAATCGTTAGGGGATTTAAGTTGTAATTAAACCATTAATATGTTGAATGGACAAATATGGACATTAAATATGAAATTTCAAAGGTTAATAATAAGGATAAATTTGTAATTTAATAAATAAAAGTTAGTAAAATTAAAGAAAACAAAGATATCATCTTTGTTATTGTCTTCCTCCACCAAATTTGAAAAGAAAGAAAACTCCATGGGGGCTTTCTAAGTTTGGCTAGACATTCCTCTTGCATGTAATTCAATTTTGATCCCGTTTTTAATGATTTTTATGTTTTCAAAATCGTTGTAGCTTAATCTAGCTAGCCTAGGGATTAATTTGCAAAACTGTTAAAAGGTTAAGATTTTACCACAAATGTGTGCATGTGATTCTTGATGTTTGATGGAAGAAAATGAATCCTTGTTGATAAGTAGACAACTTTTGTAAAGTATTTTTTGTTGAAAATGTCAATTAGGGATTTATTTGTAAAGTGTGTAAAGTACAAGGTGAAATTATGAAATAATGAACTGTGTGAGTTTCAAATGGTGTATATTGAATTTGACTAGTCTTGTATGAGGACAAAATTGCATGAATTTCAATTTACGTGCTTAAGGATTAAAATGTAAATAGTTCAAAACGATAGGGGCAAAAGCATAATATTGAAAAAATATGATTTATAGACTAAATTGAATAGAATGAATATTGAATGGATTGAATTTTTTTATTTACATCAAGTTAAGCCTCGTATGGACTTAGATCGAGGGAAAGATAAAGTGTCAGACTAATGATCCTATTTTATCGTTTTTGTGATCGAGGTAAGTTCGTAAGTTTAAATAGTGTTTTAATGTATTTGATTTAAATGCTATT
>JABFAF010280069.1:0-10790 GCA_013677275.1 Gossypium schwendimanii | reverse complement strand
ATAATTCCATCAAATTTATATTGGAGGAGGGAGAAAAACAAAAGTATCTAGGAAAAGACATTTCTACAAATTTATGTATGTTGTCATATTAGCATGGGATTTAGTTTGCAGCATTGAAATGCACGATTCAAGTGAATATTTGTCATGGAATGCTCCCATTAATTATTCCAAGATAATAATTTCTTTTTTTTTTTTATTTGCATATATGATGAATGGGAACTAAGAAATTTAATTCATTATTTTTTTTAAAAGGGATAATTTATTGATATGTAAAATTTTACAATCAAAAGAAATGAGTACAAAAGATTCCAATCCATTGAAGAGAAATTCTAAAAGAAATAACATATTAAGAATGTATTATAAACATCTGTCTGAAAGTCAAATCATACCAAGTAAAATGACTAACTCGAATCCATCATTTCGAAAGAAAATGCTGAAAAAATATGAACATCTTAGACACAAGCCTTACCATTAGCATCAAAGACCAAACTTTTACGAGCTGGTATACTAGATCTAAAAAAATTGCTATCTCTTTCCTAATGAACTTGCAAATCCACATTAAATGATACAAGCAACGAGTTAGACGTAAATAAAAATAAGTCACTATAGACCGAGCTAATCAAACATCAATGGGCCTAAGAAAATGATTCACCATGGGCTCAAGAAAGCCCAAGTTGCTACCAACTCGAGGGGGTTATTATTCCGAAAAAATCCTTTAGACTGAAAAAATACCAAAGTTTGCAAAGAGGAGTGGCAAAGGGCTACCAGCCACCAATTGGGCAGGCAATCCTTAGTGGGAAGGTGTGGAGTATGCCTTGTAACACTCCTAACCCGTATCCGTCGCCGTAATAGGGTTATGAGGCATTACCTAACTAGACACAGTTCAGCACAATCATATACCACTTTTCATTCACCAAATTATAATATTATACCTTTTTAACATTTCCAAACTCATACACCCACAAATCATTTATTCATTTAAACCAGATACGCATATTTGATTTTCAATATCAACCAAATTCAAACATGCTTGCTAATTATGGCTCATGCATAACCCATACTCTTATTTCATGCTAACCAAGACTTACATTACAAATCATGATTCGTAATTCAATTACATCATTACTCATAATCTATACAAGTTTTGGATCAAGCTTTCATAAATCAAAACCAAATTGCACATGTTTCATATTTTTAAAGTCCGAACCATATGACCATCAAATCTATGACATTCGAATATTTAAAATATATCCAAGCATATATCATTACACTTCATATATCTAATATATGTCAATACATCTATTTCATTACCTGAATCATATAACCAAACACCACAAACATTTATACCTTGAGATAAACTTTCAATATAAGCATAAATCATGACTGAATACACACAACCATTAACAACGTAATCAAGCCATTTTTTTTTTTCCATGGCTATATATATATACAATTTCAAAACCAACCATATCAAAACTAGCCTATACATGCCACATAACCAAATCTCAAAACATTTATTTACCGAAGTGAAAATTGGATAGTGTGATGAGGTCTCCTATGACTTCCAACCCGAGCAAGTCTCCGAAACTCTATAAACATAGGAAAAGAGCACAGAGTAAGATTTGAAAACTTAGTAAGCCATAAGCAAATAAATCATCTCTATGATATTTATAATTCAGTTTAACTAGGTCGAATTTAGCAAATCTCAACCACATATACATTTATCTTATTTATCAATGAACAAATAAACCATGACTTCACTTATCTTATTTATCAATGAACACATAAACCATGCTTTCAAATTTGAATAGCAACCGTTAGCTCATTCATATAAATTAAATTTGCACAAATTAATTACATAACCAACCAAAACAAGTCATGCTTTACTAGCCATTTCACTTATATGCTAACCATGCATCATAACACCACCATCTTGATATCAATTATCTAATCCAACTTTCAAACCAAATTAGCATACCTCAACGCCATGTTTCATGTTCCATAATTCCCATGTTCGAAATATATGACAACAATTTCATATAACGAGCATACGTACACAACGTTCATTTGTATACATTCATTTCATTCAGTGTCTTATATTTCACATATCATCATTTTAAACATACTCACCTTTCAATTTTGAATAACATATACACATCGTACGTACCTGAATCAGATATACTTCCACATATTCATTCATTTCTCGACATTGCCAGTTGAACCATTCAGAATCAATAAGGATACTCGGTTAGCTCGAAAAGCTCGTACAATACCAACGTCCTAGACGTGGTCTTACATGTAATCAACTATCGATGCCACTATCCCAGACAGGGTCTTACACAAAATCATATGCGATGCCAATGTCCCAGACATGGTCTTACACAAAATCATATACGATGCCAATGTCCCAAACATGATCTTACACAAAATCATATACGATGCCAATGTCCCAGACATGGTCTTACACATAAATCTCAAATCAATGCCAACATCCCAGACGTGGTCATATACGAAATCATGTACTGCCATGGTCCAACCATGGTATTTTCCGTCGATTCGTCTTTCGTTACAAAACGATTGTGTTCGATCCTGCGTTTTTACTTATTTCGAACATTTAATTTATGTTCCCCAATTAAATCAATTATATGAATACATTCATACTATCTTTCATCAATTATATAACTATACATTGAAGTTTGATTATACAAACTTACCTCAAATCTCAGATGATTATTCCATGACCTTCTCTTTTCCCCAATTTATAATCGATCTATTTGTTTCATGATCAAAATATAATAAATCAATTTGTTAACTAATTCAAATATCAAATCAAGTTTAAAATCAAACCATTCTATCATTTAATTACAATTAGTAACAACATCTTTATACCTCACAAATGGTCAACACAAACAAGTCATTATCCAATTCATTCCAATTTGGACAACATAAATACAGTAGAAATTTATAATAGTTCATGAAACCTAAAAGAAAATCTCAAAGACTTACATATTTAGATAGCATTAAGATACTCTTTAATAAACAACATTAATACACAAAATCAAAATATGGCAATATAATTAGGTATTTATTATCAAGTCAGACAACATTCAAATTCTGCGTTCCAACAGCCCAATTGACCCACTGAAACAAACTTTAATAATAATTAACAATTAACTTATTAATGCAGCACATATTAATCACTAATTACACTCTTTGACAATTTTAAACAACATTAATTACCATTATTATCACCTTTTTCTCCTGTTGTAATAAATAGTCCATGAACCGCCCAAACAATATAAATATACGGTTATTTATCACTACTTAATCAACTCATTAACTAACACTTAAGACATAAATTATGTAGCATTTACTCTACTTTTATTCTCATTTAATAACTTTAGTAATGGTTGCATTAACCCCTTTAACATTTAGATTTTTACACATAAGCTGCAACTAATAAATATCATTAATTTAACACTTCAAAAGGCATTCGGTCATACATATGCAACATTAATCTAATCTTTTATTATCTTCCCAGCTACATTAATGACAGTATCAAACACTCCTTTTCTCAAGTTCCAGACATAATAAATACATCATTATATATTCATCGGCAACTTCAACCATTATTAACATAATTTAAAGTCATTTAGACCACATTTATTGACGTCTAAACAACAATTTACTGTTGCATTAATACACCAAACAGTAGTCCATAAAACAAAATGCATACACCCTTTTCTAAGCATCCTTAGTATCGCAATATTCAACAGCATCAACCATGATTGAACAGTAATAACACAGCAGCAATTAACAATACTAATAGGGGTACAATTCGAACAGCAATCTAACAGTTTTCCCCAATTCGCAAACACAAAAGAATAAAAGTTCAAGGAATGCTTGCTAATATTTCCCAATAACGATTCTATCAATTCAATTTTGTTCCTTCCCTCACACATTCGGTCAAACTTAAATCAATAATTTAACCAAAATTCATCAATGAAAAGATATAGGCAAAGGAGGGTTTAGAATAGTTACACATCCACTTCAAAATTTTTAACTTCTAAGCAATCAATTTCATGGTTTTCCACTACATGCAGCCAACCTCCTCCCTAACTTCCATACTCTCCTTCATTCTTATTTTTGGTTGAATAGAATGAAAAAGACGAACACTATTATGGCTTTGTTTCATTTATTTCTTTTTAATATACCATTTACTATTTTAACCTTTGTAATTTAATTAGAAAACCATATAACATAAGCCCATAACTGTCTATCCCATGGTTTAATGGCCAAATTACAACATAAGGATCTCATCTTTAATTAATCAAAGCAATTAAGCACTTTAACAATTAGAATGCCACTTTTACATTTTACGCGATTAAGTCTTTCTATCAAATCAGACAAACAATCGGTAAAATTAAATCACGAAATTTTTACACATATCAAATAGCATGCTGTAATTACCAAAATAATACTAAAAGAATTTTACGACCTTAGATTTTTGGTTTCGAAACCACTGTTCTGACAAGGTTTTAAACCGGGTTGTTACATGCCTCACATTTTTGTCAAATTTAGGCACAAAAAAAGAGAGATGTCATGACGACGAAAATAAAGGAGAAGCAGAAACGACGTCGCTACGACACAACAGGGGATGTCACAACATGGCGACGTGTTAGGCAATTTTTTTGGTTTTCTTCTCCTAGTTAAACTCCGAGTATTTGTTTCAGTCGAACACTGATTAGTGTAGATTATTTTATATTATTTAACCTACAAATTTAGCCTATAAATAGACATTTTTCTACCCTAGAAAGTTTGAACCAATTACACATTTAGGTGTTAGCTTTTACAAGCTTTTAGAGAATTTTGTGTTTACATTTTGAGGGTTCTTATTTTGGGTTTTGGGGTTTTGTTTTATCTCCATCTTTGTACTCTTCATTGTTGCCACTATAATGAAATTATATTTGCCCATGATTTTTTATCTTCTCCAGAGGGGTTTTTCCACATAAAATATTTGTGTTCGATCTTTTTAATTTTTTTGTTATTTTAATTATTTGTTTCTTAATCTAGTTTATCTACAACAAACTAGTATCAAAGCTTGGTCGATTTTTGCATGCTGTTCAGAGATGGCAGCAATAAGGTTCAACATTAAAAAGTTTGATGACATCCTAAATTTCAATCTGTAACGAGTTCAGATGACAGTAATACTAGTCCAGAATGGTCTAAAAATGATCATTACAGGGAAGAAGCCCACGAATTTGGATAAGTCAGAATGGAAAGAACTTGATGAGAATACCTTGTTTGCAATTCAGTTGTGCCTCTCGAATAATGTATTGTAGGAGGTATTGATGGAGAAAACAAGATAAACCCTGTGGAAAAGGTTCGAAACCCTTTACGCGACAAAGTCTCTAGCTAATCGATTAGTGTTGAAATAGCAACTATACACATTTTGCATGAATGAAAGTGAGTACCTTAGAGGTCACATCAGTCACTTTATTACTCTTTTAAATGATTTAAAGAATGTTGAGATTCAAATTGATGATGAAGTTCAGGTTATGCTATTATTGTGCTCTTTACCTCATTCATACAAGTCTTTCAAGGAGACCCTAATTTATGGCAGAAATAATCTTTCGTTCGAGGATGTGAAGGGTCATCTGTTGAGTAAAGACAAATTGAAAATGAGTTTGGTTCGGATAGCAAGTCAGATAGGCAAGCCTTGGTTTTGGTAGTATCAAGGAAGTGAGACAAAATATGTCGTTATTGTAAGAAGTTAGGCCACGTCAAGTCAGATTATTACAAATTGTAAAATAAAAGGGCTGCTGAGAGCAACAAGAAAGATTCAGCTGGTGCTAATTTGGTCGATGACAAGGGTGATGATTTCTTATTGGTATTAACAAGTGAAAGCTCCGAGCTTACATCTGAGTAGATCCTAGATTTGAGGTGTTCTTTCCACATGTGTCTCAATAGGGACTAGTTTTCCATTTACAATTCAGTTGAAGATGGAGTTGTGCGTATGGGGAATGGTTCACCCAGTAAGGTAATTGGTATTAGTACTGTTTAGATTAGGATGCATGACAAGAAAATCAGGACATTATTAGACATTAGGTATGTACCTGATTTAAAGAGAAATCTCATCTCCTTAGGAAATTTAGATTTGAAGGGTTGTTGAATTAACATCGAGTCAAGTGACATTAAAGTACCTTGTGGGGCTCTCATTTTAATAAAAGGTAAAAGGATTGGCAATCTTTATGATCTGGAAAGATCAATGGTGATCGATGTAGCAGGACGTCCCTCATCTGTTAAGGAGTCGAAGTCGACTCATTTAAAGTAGAGGCAAATTGGTCATAGGAGGGAAAAAGGTGTGATTGTTTCGTATAAAAGAGGTTCTCTTTTGGGTGCAGGTTTTGAAAAGATAGGGAACTGCATTCATGCAAATTAGACCTGGTTCAATTTTAATTTGGCAGTGCACAAGTTGAAGATTAGAAGTCTTCCAACTTCAAAGTTCAAAAACCGCTTCGACTCAATTAATATCATGCATAGTTCGAGATAGGCCCATAGCGGGCTTTGGAAAAGAAGGCATTATAAAAATATGAGTCAAGGTGGAGATTTGTGGAGTATGCCACACATTTCGGTAAAATTTAGGCACAAATAGAAAGTGACATTGCGATAGCGCGGCGACAAAAATAGAGAAGCATAAATGACGTCGCGATGACATGACAAGGGACATGGCGACGTGGTGACGTGTCATGCAATTTTATTGGTTTTATTATCCTAGTTAAACTCTGAGTATTTATAAGCTAAATGTAACACCCATAATCTGTACCCGTCATCAGATTAAGGTTACAGTGTATTATAGTACAATCTAAAATAATCATTAACAGATAGCATCAAGTTGCATATTTAATTAACAGAATTTCATAATAATTTAGATTGGAGTATTACATTCATTTATGGGCCTTAATCGAACCTACGAGAACTTAAAAACTTTTCTTCAAAGTGTTGGACAAAATAAACATTTAAAAAGCCTTGAATTAATTTAATTTTTAACGAGTTTTTGAACTATGAAGGATTTATACCGATACTTAGGTGGACAAGTATCGATAGAACTAAAAAATAGAAATATCTTGAAAAGGGCTATAAAATTCTACTGGTAGAACTGGGGGTTTTATCGATATAACTCTGGGTTCTACCGATACAACCCAGACTTCTATCGGTATAACGCACTCCAGTGAGCACGTTAGTTTTGGCCTGGGACTTCTATCGATACCCTGAGGACTTCTACCGAAACAAGCCAAGACAGTAGCCAAAGTTTAGCATTGTAACACCCTAAAACATATCAAGGGCAACCAAAACATGCCAATTATGCTCATCTAAATTTAACTAAGTTTTCTTTCAAATTTACATCACATAGTACTTATAATCTTCATCTCTTAAATCAAACGTACAAGCCACCATACACACACATTGAATTTGATTACATTGACCTCAAACACCATGCCTAGATCCAAACCAATTACTACCATTCATGATCAAACGTTGATCACAACTTAAGAGTTAACATGACATACTATAGGAACTTCTAAACTTTATATCATTAAAAACATACCAACCAACCAACACATAGCTATAAACTTATAACAAGTTTGTTAACCCTACTACATGTCATATAAGCCTAAATGTTTACAAAATCTACCAAAATAGTTCTCGGGATAGTGTGAATCTTTGAGTTCATCAGATAGCCCAATTATCCACAAAATGTTATCTACAAGAGAACATAATAAAACACGAGTAAGCTTTTATAAAGGTTAGTAAGTTTGTCGATTAAACGATAAAACTTATTGAATTAAACATGATAATTCAAATAACAAGATTAATAAACCAAGTTCTTGTCAACAAGGTTCTTAATAGAATTCCTATAAACCCCAGAGCACAACAGGTGATTTTATACATAAACAAGTATAAGATCATTCATTATAAAGGCACAATGCTATCAGGAGATTCATGAATAATCTTTTAACACTTCTATAACAAGACATTTCACGTAAGAACATTACTGATGAACAATATACGGATACAAGTACATGGTTAACCATCCGAGAACATGCCATATGCTCATATGAGCTAATCCAACAGAAAACACGCCTCGGCACTAAGTGCCTAGCCCATAGGCTAACATTCGGCCTCAGTAACACGCAAGAAAACATTGTAATATAACACGATAGTCTGAAACAAATGCAGAACTTCGGTATATTTAGTGAACAGGAAACATACAGGAATCCTCATCACATCTCATATCAAGCTCATACTGCATGCAAAATAACCTATTGTCCTGCCAATCGTACTCTATTCTACGTTCTTCGACTAAAGAGATATTAACAGTAACCAGTGTTTTATCAATCATTATTTCAATTCTTGATTATAAGATATCAACACATTAATCAGTAATCAACAGATAAATTTCATTTAATATATAAATTTAAAACGTATAGAATTAACCGAATGAACTTACTAGACTAAACTACAGCAACAACAAGATACATGGGTTATTTGGTAATTTTTTCTTTTCCTCGGTTTTTCATTCGTTCTTGATCTAAAATAATATTTTCATTCAATTAACTAATTAAAATAGTAAAATTAAGTCATTTTTTGCAATTAAGTTCTTTTGACATTTTTATAAAATTACCCTAACATTTTATTTTTATGCAATTTAATCCCTAGGTCCAAATATGTAATTTAACCATTTTCTATTAAATCTAAGCTTAGCCGATCTGTTAAACCTTTCATTACAACCCATGCTTGTTGTTATTTTGCATCAAGTCCTTGTACTTTTACTATTTTTACATTTTAGTCCTTGAACATTAAAATCAACAAAACCTACTTTACAAAATAATCCTATCTAGCAACCAAACTCAATAATTTTTCATAAAACTTCAAGAACATACAAAACTCATCAATGGAATAACTCATAACATTTGACAGTTTTGCAAATTAATCCCCGGGTTAGCAGATCAAGCTAATACGAGCTCAAAAACATAAAAATTACTAAAAAGGGAAACAATTACCTACTAAATAAGGAACACTAGCTTGGCCAAAACTTGCAAGGTCCTCCCAAGGTGTATTCGGTTCTCCCCCACGAAGAAGAAAGAAAAAAACATGATGATGATATCTTTTGATTTCTTTAACTTTAACTTTAATTTTAACTTTTTACTAAATTACCCGATTATTATAACTTGTAAAACTATTAAATCATGTCCATAAATGTCCATAATATAAGTACATGGAATAATTACCAACCAAGGAAGGTTTAATTTCACAATTGGTCCTTCAATTATTTTAAATTTTAACTAAACAAGCTTAATTTCAATTTAATCCTAAACTAATTAGGACTAAATGAGAAATAGCCCAAAGGTTAATGGATTTAGTCATGCCACCACCGCTGGGACTTTTTGACCATGGTTTAATTACCATTTTGGTCCTTTTACTATATTAAATCTATAACAATTTACTTTTACCTCTTTTACAATTTAATCATTTTACCATAATTAAGTAATAAATCATCAAAATTACCGGACCAAACTTCAATTCACATATAATACGAATCTATAAATATTTAATAAAAATATTTACGATCTTAAATTACAGAAGCAAGGTCCTAATACTTCGTTTTCAATAACTACTTGACTTTTGAACCAAACCACTCATACTAACTTTTAATTCAATTGGTTAAAATTCCTCAAATCAAAATTCAATTAAAATTATTATTAACTCGTATAATTTAAATACTAATTATATGAACTCACTTGTCGGATTTGTGGTCCCAAAATCACTATTTGTGACACCACTGAAAAACGAGTTGTTACAATAAATTTGTAGGTCAAATAATATTAAAATAATCTACACTAATCAAAGCTCGACTGAAATAAATACTCAAAGTTTGAACCCATTACACATTTAGGTATTAGTTTTTATTTCAGATTTTGGGGTTTAGTTTTATCTCCATCTTTGTACTCTTTGTTTTTGTCGTTATAGTGGAATTATCTTTACCCATAATTTTTTATCCTCTTCTATGGGTTTTTTTATGTAAAATATTTGTGTTCGATCTTTTTAATTTTTTTTATTTTATTTGTTCATTACTTAATCGGGTTTATTCTCAAGAAAAGAAAATGGAACAAATGTTATCGTTCATAATATCTTAAAGCAAATATTAGTTGGTAAAATATCAATTTCTTAATGATCTTAAACTGTTTCAAATAGTTAAAGTATATTATCTATTTCTTCATGTAATTGATCTATTTTGTTTGGTTTTGTTATTTGAAATTATAAAACACGATAGTACTAATCAACAAACTAAGTTTATCTATTTTCCTTCTCACATATTTTTATAAAGAAAAAAGAAAATGAAGAAAAACAAAGAAAGTTAAAAGAAAGGGAATCAAATTGCTAAAAAAAGTATAGGGACTAGTTATGCAATTTGACCTAAAATTTTTAACTAAAATGATGATAGAACGTGTCACGTCAGCTGATGTACACTGTCAAAGGTTCAATGACCAAAATGTAACAAATCAATAATGTTAGTGACCATATCATAATCTTTTAAAGTTTGATGACCAAAATGTAATTTAAACCATACATAAGTGGTTAAATATATAATTTACCATTTAAAAAATCATCTAAAGTTATATTTTTAATGAAATATTTAATTCATTTGAGAACCATTAATTATGTTTTTCACATAATTAACTAATTACATGATAGAATAAATTTTATAAATATTTTCTACCAACTTT
>JABFAF010280042.1:0-12878 GCA_013677275.1 Gossypium schwendimanii | reverse complement strand
AAATTAAAACCAAGACAGAGACAAAAAGAGGCTAAATTGTTATTGGAATAAAATTAAAGGGCTAAAAAATAAATTTTGAATATAATTGGGGCTAAAATTATACACAAATAAGTGCAAAAGGACTAAATTGAAAATTAATAAAAAAAGGGGTAAAAAATTGAAAGTAAAAATAGAAGGGAGGGCGCAATTAAAAAACACGCATAACTCATAGGGACCAAATGGGGAAATATCCCTGCCCTCTAAAACGCACCATTTCGTCAGGACTAAATCGAAAACAGAATAAAAAATTGAAGTATCAATTGAAAAATAAAAAAAAACTAAATTATGAAAATTTAAAAATGCTGAAGGGTCTAACGCGCAAATCCTGAGGTTGGAATGGGGCGGGTCGCGGGTTGAAAGGTGAAACGACGCTGTCTTGGGTGTCAGAAGCCAAGCCCAAAACGACGTCGTTTTTAGGTGTTTATATAAGTTAAAAAAAACTTTAAAAAAAATATTTGTAACCTTATTAAAAAAAAACATTCTCTTCTCTCTCAACTCTCTCCCAAACTTCAGAATCCTGCCAACCCAGGTCACCGGACCACGGCGGCGGCGGCCGTCCGCGGTGGCCGAAAAATTGAAAAGTCACCATTTTTGGTTTTTTCAGTTTTCGGACCCGTGGAATGCCGATTTTCATCAGAATCGGCACCTCACTGGCAAAAAGGTATGATTTTTATCCTTTTATCTTCTGTTTTCGTTATTATTTTTGAATGAAATAAAACCGAAAAAAAGGAAAAAAATAAAAAAAATTACCTTCGAAAATGGTCTGTATCACTTTTTTTTATTCATTCGTGAGTAAAAATACATAAAATTGAGACTCTTTTTATAGCCCGAAAATACCACCTATTTATCTATTTTTCTTATTTTTTTACACTATTTTTTTTTTTGCTTTTGGACTCTCCTAGTCCGCTTTGCAGGTACAAACGTGGCGGCACACGCAAAGAAGGCGGTGCACGCAGGGGCTGCCGTTGGGGCATGCGGCAGCTGAGCTTAGGCTGGGGTTTTCTGTTTTTCCTTTTGTTTTGGGCTAGGGTTTGCAATGGGTTATTGTGTTTGAATTGGGTATTGGGCTAATGGGTTTGTTGGCCTTTTTATTGGTTTTGGGCCACTGTAATTCTAGACTGGACATTTAATTTTATTTTGGTTTTTATTTGGTTTTATTTTTATTTTTTGTCTTTGGTGTTTATTAATTTAATCTGGCCCAGGAAAATTGGGCCATTTATAACTGTCCCTCTTTGCTCATTATCATGTAACGGGAATGAAGCAAAGACTTTAACAAGGCCAAACTTGCCCGGTCTTGTCGAGTCTTGACTTCTTTTGGTGAGTAGCTTCACTCCGACCCACTGTGTCTTCAAGGGTATAGGAGTTGCCACTTCGATCCATTCCACTGCAACGCCAGTGAGATAGGATTTGTTGCTTCAATCTGCTCCATTGCGTTCTCAGGGAGATACGATTGGTTTATTCAGTCTGCTCCGCTGCAACTTCAGGGAGATAAGACCTGATGCGATCTGCTCTACTGCAACTTTGGAGAGATAGGATTATCGGCTTTAATCTACTCCACTACAACTTCAGAGAGATAAGATTCGCCATCTTCAGTCTGCCCCACTGCCACTTCAAGGGGATAAGCTTTGCTTTCTTTAACTTTAACGCTAGGGAGATAAGATTCACTGCCTACAACTTTAATCTACTCCGCTGCAACGCCAAGGAAATAAGATTCATTGCCTTCAACTTTAATCTACTGCGATGCTAGGGAAATAAGATTCACTGCCTTCAGTTTTAATCTGTTCCACTACAATGCCAAAGAAATAAGATTCGCTACCTTCAGCTTTAATCTATTGCAATGCCAGGGAAACAAGATTCGCTGCCTTCAACTTTACTCTGTTCCACTGCAACGCCAAGGAAATGAGATTCGCTGCCTTTAGTTTTAATCTATTGCAATGCCAGGGAAACAAGATTCGTCACCTTCAGCTTTAATCTGTTCCACTATAACTTTAGTGGTATAGGATTTGTAGTTTCACCGATCTGTTCTTTGAGGAACATGACCTGTAAATTTCATTTCATGAGCCTATTTATGCCCAATGATTAGGATGTTATGATCAGAATGAATCAAAATCTCCTAACTAGATGTGTATGCATGAATGCAAAATGTCATGAAAATGATCCCTTAATGCTTGAGTTCTTATTGCTCGTTGTTCATTAAGGCTCTATCACCGACACGTCAGAACACCTATCTTGTTCGGTGAGTGTTTCCACAGAAACACTCATACTTAATCAGATTGCCCCTACTGTAATCTTCAAGGTTTAATCCACTGTAATCTTCAAAGTTTAATCCACTGTACTTTTGGAACATAAAATTTGAACCATCCTCCTCCCACTGTAATTTAGGAGTATAGGATTTGAATTCTCTCTCCCATCATTTTGGTCATTTGCACCACTCCTAGGGTGTTGTACCAATGTAGAATTCTCTTCCAAAGAATAACCCCCTCTTATACTTGATGATCATTGCTCGTTTGTCCACCAACATGATATCTTGTCATTATGTTCAATCAATACTTTGACAACAAAACCCAAAGGGATAGTCTTAATTTAGACTCTTCATTCTCAGATATTTCTAACCTTTAAACCTAGTGTGTTCTAAACAATAGTCTTGTTTCAGGTTCTTGTATTATTTAGAAACTTCTAGAGTAATACGTAGAACTTCCTTTATGAAAGTTTTGTTAGTCCATTAATCATTATTCCAATGCAACATACTTGCAAAAGATCATAACACTGGATAAGAATAAAATTGATTTGGAGCATAGCTCGGAATGAATAAATTATCAAGGAGGATATATAAAAAAATAAAATAAAAAAATAAAAGGGAATTGATTGGGAACACGCATCTTGAAAGGAATAAAGTATTCCAAGAATGACCAATCCAATACAAGTAATATGAAGACTAGGTGCCCTAGATATCGTAGCTTGAACTTTTCTGTACAAACTTTTAATAACCATATTGAGTTTGTCATGTGTTTAGGAGATCTACAGTACTTTGTTGATGCCCCAGATGTCGCATACCCATTTCCTGTTAATTCCAGGTATAGCAAGATCACCGCATGCCCCATTTTGATCAATATTTGAACCACCTTTTTTAGGTTTTCAACTTAAATCCCCTTTGGCCTCAAAGCTCCCTTTGCGGGTTTTCACCTTGGTCCATTTTCCCTCTTCAGGTGAAGTACTTCTTGACTGAATCTGAGTTTACAAGATTTGGCAAGTTTTTACCATCCATTTCGCTCCAACATCAATGCTCTTCCAGAAAATACCTTTTTTACAACGTAAGGCCCTTCCCAATTTGGCGTCCATTTCCCTCTAAAATCCTTTTGTAAAGAAAGGATTTTTTTCAACACCAAGTCTTCTTCGTGGAATTCTCTAGGACGAATCTTTTTGTTGTAGTCTCGCATAATTTGTTTCTGGTACATCTGACCGTGGTGAATAGCTTTTAGCCTTTTTTTCTTCTATTAGGTTCAACTGATCATATCGAGATTGGATCTATTCTGCTTCATCCAACTTTAGCTCAGTCAATACCCGGAGAGAAGGGATTTCAACTTCAATAGGTAAAACTGCATCCATACCATAAACCAAGGAGAAAGGCATTGCCCTGATGGAAGTCCTTATTGATGTTCGATAAGCAATGAGGGCAAATGGTAATTTCTCATGCCAGTCCTTATAAGTCTCAGTCATTTTCCCCACAATTTTCTTTATATTTTTGTTGGCCACCTTCACAGCACCATTCGTTTTTGGGCGATACGATGACAAATATGGTGTCTGATCTTGAATTGACTACAGACCTCCACTATCGAGCTGTTGTTCAAATTCAACACATTGTCAGATATGATTCTTTCAAGCATTCCATATTGACATATGATCTCTTTTTTCAAGAACTTGCTGACTGCTGACTTTGTGACATTAGCATACGAAGTAGCTTCTACCCATTTAGTGAAGTAATCAATAACTACAAAGATGAAACGATACTCATTAGACGCCTTTGGCGATATTGGCCTGATGACATCCATACCCCACATGGAGAAAGGCCATGGAGAAGTCATAACGTGAAGGGGTAAAAGAGGTGCGTGCATTTTGTCTCCATAAATTTGGCATTTATGGCACTTCCTGGCATAACTGATGCAATCTCCTTCTATGGTGAACCAGTAGTACTCGAATCGCATAATCTGTCTAGCCATTATGAAACCACTGGCATGCGTTCCACAAATACCCTCATGAGCCTCCTCTAAGATTTTATTAGCCTCCATAGCGTCCACACATCTTAATAGTACCTGATCATTTCCCCTTTTATATAAGATCTCCCCATTTAAGACATAATCAATGGCTAGTCTTCTAAGAGTCCTCTTATCATTCTCAGCTGCCCGGTTAGGATACTTACAATTCTTCACATATCGTAATATATCTTGATACCAAGGGCTATCATCCTTTTCTCCCTCTTCGATATTGTAACAATGAGCTGCGGTTTCATATATGCTCATCTGGATAGACTTCATATCATTTTGTCTGTTCAATTTGATCAAGGAGGCTAGAGTAGCCAACGCGTCAGCCATCAGATTTTCATCTCGTGAGAGATAGCAGAAAGTAATGTCATCAAACTCTTCAATCAATTCGAGAACCAGCTTTTGATAACTGATTAATTTGGGATCTCTTGTTTTCCATTCACCTTTGAGTTGGTATATCACTAATATTGAATCCCCATATACCTCTAGTACTTTGATTTCACGTTCTATAGCTGCACGAATGCCCATAATGCACATTTCATATTCTGCCATGTTGTTTGTGTAATCAAAATCCAATTTGCAGGTAAAAGGATAATGATCTCCGTTTGGGATACTAAGACTACACCAATTCGATTGCCCACAGCGTTTGAGGCTCCATCAAATTTTAGCTTCCAAATGTGACCCACTTGGGAATTTTCTTCAGTGGCTGCTACATACATCAAGTCCTCGTTTGGGAAATCAAAATTTAAGGACTCGTAATCCTCCCAAGGTCTACTAACTAGAAAGCCAGCTATTGCACTCCCTTTCATAGCCTTCTGGCTTACATAGACTATGTCAAATTCGAAAAGCAAAATCTGCCATCTAGCCATCCTCCCATTCAAATCTGTTGCCTCCATCATATACTTTAAAGGATCTAATTTTAAAATTAGCCAAGTCGTATGGTACATCATGTACTGCCTCAGTCTCCGAGTTGTCCTAATCAAGGCATAGCACAATTTCTCAACAGACAAGTATCTTATTTCAGAATCAGTGAATTTTTTACTGAGATAGTATATCGCCCTTTCTTTCTTTCCTGTCTCATCATGTTGGCCTAGCACACATCCAATAGAATTGTCAAACACCGTTAAATACAGTATAAGTGGCCTATCTGGACTAAGTGGTGACAGTACTAGAGTATTGTACAAGTACTGTTTTACCCTGTCAAAAGCTTCCTGGCATTCCTCGTCCCACTCACCTGGATTATGTTTCTTCAAAAGATGAAAAATGGGGTTACATTTCTCGGTTAGTTGTGAAATGAACAGGGCAATATAATTCAATATCCCTAGGAAGCCTCAAACTTCTTTCTAAGTATGTGGTGGAGTTAATTCCTGTATCGCCTTGACTTTATCTAGGTCAATCTTAATTCTTTTTTCACTGACTATGAAGCCTAACAACTTTCCTGATCTAGCTCCGAAAGTGCATTTTGCTGGATTGAGCTTGAGCTGGAACTTCTTCAATCTTAAGAACAATTTCCTCAAGACTTGAACATGTTCCTCTTCTGTTCTGGATTTTGCAATTATATTGTGGACGTAAACCTCGATTTCCTTGTGAATCATGTCATGGAACAAAGCTACCATGGCTCTTTGATACGTTGCTTCTGCATTCTTTAAACCAAAATGGCATCACTTTATAGCAAAACGTTCTCCACAATGTGATGAATGTGGTCTTTCTCATATCTTCTGGATGCATCTTTATCTGATTGTATCCGAAAAAGCCGTCCATAAAGGAAAATAGAGAGTAGCTTGTTGTATTATCTATTAAAGTGTCAATATGAGGCAATAGGAAATTATCTTTTGGGCTGGCCTTGTTCAAGTCACTGTAATCCATACACATTCGTACCTTCCCATCTTTATTAGAGACTGGGACGATATTGGCTACCCATTTGGAATACTTAACCGTCTGTAAGAACCCAGCATCAAACTGCTTTTTGACTTCCTCCTTTATTTTTAGTATAATAGCAGGCTTCATCCTCCGGAGTTTCTGCTGAACTGGTTTGCAATCCTCTCTTAAAGGAATACAATGTACTACAATGTCAGTGCTTAACCGGGGCATATCCCGGTATAACCATGAGAAGACATCTTTGAATTTTTGGAGTAACTCAATGAGGTTTCACCTCGTCTTTTCGATAATATCAGTTCCAATCTTCACCTCTTTTCCCTCTTCCAAGCTCACAATTTTTATTGATTTCTTGTGAGGTAAGATTTGTTTCTCTTCCTGTTCTACCATCCTCAATAAGTTTGGAGATAGACCACAGTCTACGTCATCTTCAAAGTCATGTGATCCCTCTAAACACATGTCTCGTTCAAAAGGAAATTCTAAGTTTGTAGCAGTACACACTCATGTCATTGATATTCAAGGACCTATTGTAGGTACAAAATAATATACAAAGAATGGATGAATTTATGAATAATTATTTGTACAGTATAATTATGAATAAATGAAAGAATAATTTGGAAGAAAATGCAAAAGAATGAAAGAATCAAAAATAATTACTCATATGAAATGAAAGAATATTTGCTCAAAATGATTGCAAAAAAATGTACTTCATTAAAATAATGATGTTTGGACATGAGCCTATTTCATAAAGGGATTCTTATCACTTCTAAGCTAAAAGAAATAAGAGTGTTCTAAACATTACTCTGAGTAAGCTCTAAATACTACAAGGATTTCTTCTACAGTCCAATTGCTAAGCACGCTCCCAAGTTCATAAGGGCGGATATTTAACAAGTTCCCTCATTTAATTGTCTCTTCATGAATGGCACTGATATGAACGTTTCTCAACATTTCTTCAATATTTTCTCTCATTAGCGTCTTTCGCTCGGGATGAATTATCCCTCTTGACACAAAAATTTTGGATATGCGGGGTAATACCATTGGTTCCCACTTGATTTCCTCCCCACTCATGCGTGCCCTTCTTCTTTCTTGCTTCTTCTCTAACTCATTTCTTCTTTGTCTTGTATTTGGCTTATACCCTAAGCCAAAATGGTCATGCTTGTCCTTCAGTATTGGAGCCTCAACTCTTCCTTGAAGATGTCTCCCTAGTCCTTTTCCCGGTAAAGCCCCTCTTCCTACCATCAACTGTAGAACCATTCTTGTAGTCTTGGACATTTTAGGCACCGAAATCCTGCTCCCCTCAGTAGTAAATGTTGCATTCACAAACTCCAAAGATCGGAAGAAACATTCAACTGCCTCATCATATATCTCTAAATACGACGCGTCACTGGTTACGGCAGCTATAATATCCTCCTCGGTACTTATTGTCACCAGTCGACCCTCTGATATCAACTTCAGCTTTTGATGTAATGATGAAGGTACGGCCCCTGCCGAATGTATCCATGGTCTTCATAACAAACAATTGTAGGAAGGCTTGATGTCCATCACAAGGAAATCTACCTCATAGATAGTTGGACCAATCAATAAGGGAATTTCAATTCTTCCCATAAACCTCCTTTCAGTGCCATCAAATGATCTCACTATATTCTGGCACGACTTCATATGCGAGCTATCTACTAGCAACCTGTTAAGTGTGGATAAGGGTAGTACATTTAATACTGATCCATTGCCAATCAAAACCCCAGGTAAGGTGTACCCTTTGCATCGGGTAGTAATGTGCAGAGCTTTAGTAGACCCCATACTTCCAGGTGGTATTTCATCATCATTAAAAAAGATGAAGTTATCAACACTTATATTGCTGACTAATCGATCTAGTTTATTAACAAAGATATCATTGGCCACATATGTTTCATTCAACACTTTCATTAACGCGCTTCGATGTACTTCTGAACTCAAGAGCAAAGCTAGCACAGATATGCGAGCTGGTTGTTTATGCAACTTTTCCACAACACTGTATTCGCTGTGCTTTAAGAATTTAAGGAATTCCTTGCCTACTTCCTCTCTTACTGGCTCGTTAATGGGCTCAACTGCTTCTCCTTTCTTTTGTTCTGTCATCACATGTCCTTTTATAGGTTCTATTTGGGGCCTTTTCACGTCGTAACGTTTCCCACTAAGTGTATGAGAACCTAGACCCTGATCTTATTTTGAAACACCGGCTAAAGTCTCCTTTCCCGAGATGGTTACATTGCACTCATAGTTCCACGGAAACTTCTTGCTATCCTTATAAAGGAAGGTTGCGGGTTTCTGAATTGTGATTTTTGGTGCTAATAGTACTCTAGTGTCATTATTCTTTGGTCTTAAAATGATAACCATAGGATGATTTACCTTCGAAACCTTCATCGTAGACTCAGATGTACATATACTTCCTTCTTCATTGACTTCTTCATAGAATTCCACTTCTTTATCATCCATCATGCCTTGAACTAGGATTTTGAATTCTTTGTACTCTTGAATTTTGTGCCCTTCCTCATGGTGAAACTCACAATAATTCATCGTCTTTTCACATCTGTTCTCTAAATCTGAAACAATTAATCCCCTTTTGATCATATCCTTCTAGACCCTTCTCAAAGAAGTTTTTACTTTTACAATGTCTGTCTTGATTCTTCTCCCCATAGCTTCACTCATCATGTTTATCCCATTAAAAGCATGATTGGGTAGCGAATTTTTCGTATCGGATGAATCATCAAATTTGACAATACCCATATTGATGAACCTTTCAACCAATTTTTTAAAGGCAGTGCAATTTTTTATAGAATGTCCCATAATTCCCGCATGATAATCGTATTGTGCATTTGTATCATACCATTTAGGGTACGAAAGCTGTAAGGGCTTGAAATAGAAAGGGGAAACGACGTGTGTATCGAACAAACTTTGATATAGCTCCTTATACGACATTGGAATTGGCGTAAGCTGGAGCTTCTCATTACTTTGTCTTGTACCAAATTCCTGCCTTAATGAACCTTACTAATTGGCAACCCCCTTTCCTGTTTGATTTACCGTGATTGATTTTAAATAACCTTTGTTGTATGTACTCATGTTGTTCACCTCGTTTTCTTTTTTCCTCGAGGTTGACCTTTTGTTACTTTCTCCGGCATCTATCTTCCTACATCTTATGGCATTCTCAATCATCACGCCATTCATGACTATATTTGAAAAACTTTTTGTGGCACTTCCTAGCATGTGTGTGATGAATGGGGCTTTTAGCGTGTTGATAAAGAGCATCGTAGTTTCTTTTTCTAGGAGCAGTGGCTGAACTTGGATGGCAACCTCCCTCTATCTCTATGCATATTGCCTAAAACTCTCACTAGGTTTCTTCTCCATGTTTTGTAAAGTAATTCTATCAGGAGTCATATCTGTTACATGACTATATCGCTTCATGAATGCTTGTGCTAGGTCCCTTCACGAACTAATCCTGGTACAACTCAATTGGTTGTACCATTTGGCTGTTGCCCCCACCAGGCTGTCCTGAAAGCAGTGTATTAGTAATTGGTCACTGTTAACGTATCCAACCATCGGTCTGCAAAAAATGGTGCTGTGAGCTTCAAGGCAACTAGTCCCGTTGTACTTTTCAAATTCTGACATTTTGAACTTGTAAGGAATAACCAAATTTGGAACCAAGCTTAGATCTTTAGAGTCAATTCCATGATGTCTATCAGCACTTTCCATTGCTTTGAATTTTTCCTCCAGCCATCTACATCTGTCCTCTAGCTGTTTCTGCTTTTGCTTTTTCCTTTTCTGCTACTTCATCAAAATCGGGGATAACTGGATTAGTTGGGTTATCTCCTGGGTTTGAACCTAATCTAGCCTGAAATTTCATTGGCATTGAAGCACCGGCCTGAGATTGTTGAGGCCTAATTGTGACGGATGGTCTTCGCAGGTACATCTCAGCTTGGGCTTGTATATTTGGTGGAGTAAAAATTAGAGGATAGAGCGACTCCTCATTATCCTTACCAGGGTTGGTCATAGGGCCTTTTCCTTTATCTATTCTCCCAGCTAATAATTAGGTCAACTGGGTCATCATGTTTCTTTGAGATTCTAGCATTTTGTCCGACATGTCTTGTTGGATCTAAGCTACCTGCTCTTGCATTTGCGTTTGTAACTGGTCTTGCATCTCCCTTTGAAGTTGTTCAAGTTTTTCTAATCTTTGGTCCATGTCTTTTGTCTTAGCTCGGGTACCGTAACGATGTTTGGTTTGTAAGTTTTTTGTCGGTTTCCAGATAAAATGAAATAATTTTAACTAATTAGGATCTTTTGGTGCACTTTAATGCATATGATGTAATGTAATGCAAATGCATGAAGTGAATGCAAAAAGGAGTCGATTTTGATTCAATTCTATTTAGAAAAATTTACCAGAAAATAAAATTCTTTACATAAAACAAATTACACATATAGCTTTGCCCTAACACTCAAAGCTTTAATTTTCCTAAGCAGTGAAGCTAACTCCTGCCCCCGGTCTGATTCCAGCTCGTACTTTACACTAAGTATATCAGCTTGTACTACCAAAGTCTGTAAGTAATCAGCTACCTCTCGAATCTGAGCCACAGCCTCTCCCATAATGTGATTTCTATTTCTAACTTAGTCCTGACAACAAATGAGCTGTTCTTTTTTACGCTCTCCACTAACTTCAAGAAATTCAATCAGTATTTCACAGTTTTGTAATGCCATTTCTAATTCTTTCACTCTTCTTTTCATTTGCTCGATCTTGCCTTAGCTCGCTCTTAGCTCCATCGTAGAATTATAGTTTCGATATTGATGAAGAGTTTTCTCAAGTTCAGCCACTCTAGCTTTTAGTTTATCCTTTTCAGCTTTCTAACAAACTCTTCTCTAGGGTCTCATTTCACATCTAGGCCTCTTGGAATTTCCTTTCCCATCATCAGCCTTGATCCTTTCCTCTTGAATTTCTTGACACCACTGCTCTGACGCTTTCCCCAACGTGGCAGTTCTCATCGAGAAATGTAACTTCTCATAGTCTATTTTTAAACTATCCAAATCTCCCTCAGCTTTATTATTCTATTTTCTTAATTTATCGGTCTCTAACTTCTGAACATCTATGTCTAGTCTCAAATTCTCTTCTTCTATTTGTTCTATCTTCTTTTCTAACTCTAAAGTTCTTCTTTCAAAATCCTGCCTTATAATTTCTAGCTCAGAGGGGACATCTCGCAAATGTTTTTCTGTTGGCTGACTGTTTCCCTAACTTGGCCCGGAGATATTATCATTAATCCTCCTACCCCACCACTCGAATATTTAGGGGTCGTTATCGGACCTACTGCCAATCTCTTCATCCGTCGAGTCTGATTCCAGGCATTAGACATCTCTCGAATCTTCTTCTTGTAACCATCGCCTTTATATAAGAATTCGTACTGAGCTAGCCCTTGGGTTGCGGGTACGAATTACCTTGACATATACTGTCTTAGTACTAGCAATGTTGCATAGCCAACAGCTTCCCAAATCCCAAGTAGAGGGACCCAATCAAAATTACCATAACTATATAAGATCTTATCTAGAAGCATCCAAGGAGCTCTCTATTCGATATCCTTTTCTTGAAGATTCTGAAGAATTGCCATCCATTTTTCCTCCAAGATATCACCCCGCCTCGGTATAACTACTATTTCATTCAGAGGCGAATAATTTTTGGATAAGACCCGATAAGGAACCTTATCAACTTTTCAAAAGTGACTGTGGAACCATGCTAAAAGGAGCTGCGCACATCTGATGAATCTACCCTCACCTACTCTTCGGTATTCGTTCAGCGATCTGAAGGTTTCTGCCAAAATTGTCGGGACTGGTGTAACCCTCTTATCAAATCGATCAAAGAGATTAGTGACTACTTCATCAACATGTCCCAAGGCTTTGGGAAATACAACTAAGCCGTAGACACTCAAGGCAAAGACATCAACTTTCTTCTTCGTATCTGGGTATGCTAGAATTAGATCCTTCAAGTTCTTCCAAGGAATGCATTTGCTATCCCCCTTCTGCTTGATCTGTGCTGCAACCCATTGCTCAATCATCCCAGTAATATTCATCAATTTTTTCAAAAAGGTTGGGACATTAACAGCTCTCGAGTAGGCTTTGTCTGCTTGAATCTTCGAGCAATGAAGTAAGGCCATGTATTCCTCCACTGTAGGTACCAAATCAACTCCCCCAAAAGTGAAACAACTGTAAGCAAGATTCCAAAACTAGGTGAGGGCGCGAAACAAGTGTTTATCCACTTTATGTCAAGTAGATAAGGCAAATCTCCATAGCCAGAGTAAAAAAGCTGATTGACCTCATCGTTCCACTGATCCTAGATTTCCTTCAATTCTTGCAGACTATTCTGGGTTACACTAATACGAGTGAAGTCCCACAACTCTGATACATATCCTTCGGCTAAACTATCACATTTTTCCTGTTGTATTGTCTTAGACTAGGTTTGGACAGCCGCATTATCCTCCACCTTATCAAGAAATCCATTTTCCATGATAAGCTTTCTATCTAGTAATCAAATATGAACCAACGCCTTTTATGATGAAATGCTATATAGTCAAAATTTCATCCAATCAAAGAAAAACACAAGAAAGTTAGTATCATGTATAAAAAAAAAGAATTCAACACAAACAGGAAATAATAAAGCACCTATTCGGGAATCTACTAGGGTTTGGTATAGTTCTA
>JABFAF010280023.1:0-14999 GCA_013677275.1 Gossypium schwendimanii | reverse complement strand
TAGGTATGTATAATGATAAAGGGAAGGATGAGCATTATACTCTTAAGAGACCCATAACATAAAGATGTTAGAGTGTTGTAATTACGAGAATACTCTCGATGGGATTTACTTATGTGAGTGGAAGTGTAGCCACTTCTAGAAGCTCAAAGGCTTGACTCTAACAACCCTAATGTAACAAATTATACCCGACCCAATCAACAGGTCCGGATATATAATGTCACATCATCACTGAGACAACTATAAGCAATCTACTACTAAGTTGTAAAACTAACATGACTAAAACAGCTAAATATGGTTTTATTAACCATATTTAACTTAGTTCGCATATTGTCATGCTTAGTTAGCTGAATTGCTAATTGAAAATACAATTATCAACTTCTAGATCAAAAGTCTTAACAAGTGGACTTATGGAAAATTAATAATAATAGTTTTAATATTTTAAATCATTTTCTCTTTACTATAAATATAATGCTACAGTTCATAAATAACTACAAAAAAGAAAATTCCAACCCTGTGGATCAACCTCTAGGTCGCCCCACTATATGCATTTTACTGATATAAACACAAGTTCACCTAAGCTTGAACAAATTCTAGCTTGATCCCTCTTTAGCTCCTTATACAAGCCATCATACCTGGAAAACATAAAAAAGACTAAGTAAGTTCAAATGAACTTAGTGAGTTACTAATAGAACACACCATTTATAGATTAAAACTTCATGGCTCTGATCTCCTATTTGACGTCACTTGCACAAGGGTAGTTTGCACATCTTCGTGGCATGCTCTTGTCCTCCTTTGTATTTTCTCAACTTGATATTTTATACAATCCTCCATTTCTATTGCTCGTGTTATAGGCTACAATGCAGGATGATTTCACTTACTCATTTGCATTCATTTCATACTAGGTGGATTATTAACTTTTTTTGCTAGCAGAACGTATGTGAATTACATTAGCAACATTTATCATTTCGGAGTAGTGAATGGCAAATTAACTCTAGAAAACTCATGCATAGAGATTCACACATGGAAAATTTTTACATGCAGATTTACACATAAGGTCTTATATACATAGACTCAAGCTTGATAAATACGTACATGCAGACCATACTTGTGAACCTTTACATGCGAAATCATAATCACAGATTCATATATGCGAGTTCTTACCTATGATCTCGTTCTTAAATGATAGTCATCGCCAGACTCTTGTCTGGCAGATAGTCACTGCAAACTCTCAATTTAAAAATAATCCTTAGCGGACTCCTACGTGGAAGAAAATCCTTGCAGTTTTGGCTTGACATAATTAATGCATACAAACTCTCATAACTTGAACATAAGAATAAGCCCATGCGATCTCTTGCTTGGATAATAGTCCATACTGACTCTTGTGAAAGATAGTCTATTTGAACTTCTTAAACTTGAAACATGAATATAAGATCAGTAGACTGTCATAGCTTGAATCATAAAAGATAAATCCAGCTGACTATCATACTTGCAGATTCATACACAAGATTCATGGATGTCAACTCATACCTGGTAGACTCATACATGTGAATCCATAGTTGAATATTTACATACAGATACAGATTCATATACATGGTATGTTCTGTGGACTTTAACATGAAGAAATTTCACGTGTAACTTTTTCATGAAGCTCAGAGATCAAGTCTGGTGAATTTTCATACATACGGATTCATAGAAAAAGATTCATGAATATAATAGACTCACATATGTGGATTTTTCCGTAGACTTCGTATGGTGAATTCCCACATATAACTTTGATGTAAAACTTAAAGAACAAGTTCGACGGACTTCCATAACTTAAATATGGCATGGTCATGGACTTGCTTACAAACATGAGGCTTTAAGCCTTAGACTCTGCAAAGCCTTAGGCTTTAAATATGGTCATGGTCATGGTAAGTAATATTGGTTTTAACATATGGTTGACATGAACAAATGATTTCTCCCTACAACCTGCTCCAGTGAAGGAACATCCAACCTTGGACATGAAACTACATTATTTTCTAAACCAGAAGTTATTTTGCTAAACTAGAAGAGAATAATTTTGACATTGAAGGTTCAAATGATGTTGGAGGAACCAGGCCAGATTTTACTATAACTGCTCGTTTTTCAGTGGTGCCAGAAATGGTGATTTCAAAACTTGTTTCCAATGATCGAATTCATAAATATGATTTATTAATGTTTTCAAATCTATTATATTATTATACTAAATTTTGGTCCAGTAATTTTACTGAGCGGTTAGTAATTATAGTACAAGAAATAAATCGTAAAAATCGTAAAATTTAATCGTTATTGATTTTTATTAGTTAAAAGACTGAAATAGAAATTCGTCAATGTTTAAAATGGAAACTAGGCCATAATATAATATCATGTATGGTTGGAACATAATTTTTAGCATTATTTTCTTAAAAATTAAAGTGAAATTATTGGAATTAAAACATTAATGAAAAAAACTAAAGTAGAAAGAAAAAGAATAACTTCCTTCTCATCTTATCCAATGAATTTTCCTCCATTGAAAAAGGATAGAATCTTTAAAAACTTTCAAAATTTTGGCAATTGCATGGTAAGCTATTACAAGTTCGTTTTGTGTAAATTTTATGTTTTTAATATCACGAGAGCTTGATTCAGCTAACTCGTGTGTGAATTTTTGAAACTGTTAAAGTTTATAAATGATGCCATTGATGAATTCTTGAAGTTTTATTGTTAAATTTTTAGTTTGTAAGTTTAGAGTTAAAAAGGGACTAAATTGTGAATTGAAAATTGTTAATTTTGAATATAGGGACGAAAGTGTAAATATTTTGAAATGGATATAAAATTCTATAATCATGGACACTGGAGGGTCTTAGAAGGATGTAATTGAAATCGGATTGAAAAAAGAAGTTTAAATTTGAAAGATATAACTACTTTGGTTTTAGGGACTAAATTGAACAAAATGTTAAACTTTGGGGAAATTTTGTAAAATAAAGATGTAATTTTCTTATACATGAAATAAGATGGTATAGGGAAATTGAACTGATAAATTGAAATGAATTATCATATAGATCAAGATTTGAATCAAATGGAAGTTAATCGAGGAAAAAGAAAAATTGTGGATTAGTCCCCAACAATGCACTTATTGTTGTTTTGGTCTGGTAAGTTCATATGATATGGTTATATTTATAATTTTAAATTAAGTACTTGAATTATGAATTTGTGCCATATAAATGTATTTTGAATTGTTTACAAATTGGTACATAATGTGATAAATGGATTGAATTGTAAAAAATTGATCTAATGTGTTAATTGTGCCTGGATGAACGTATGATAGGATAAGATACAGTTGGCATGCCAATAAGTTTATTTGCGCATTGTATGGGATATGTAAAAGAGATGACACAGAGTATACTAATGTAAGGAGAATTCACTGATTATGCTAGAATCTTGAATTTGTTGCGAATTGTTGAGTTATGTCTCTACAAAGACCCTGGTGTGGTGGAGGGATGTATTGTCATGTAATATAAGTGGCCTATGGGCTTTGCACTTCGGTGCCCTGGTGTGGTGCAGTTACCGCTCTGACAAGCAACCTGGTGTGGTGTAGTTACCCTCATATTCGTATTCATTCGATTTAGTACATTGGGTTAAATAGCTAAATAAAAAGGGAAATGATTGAATGATAGTATGTGTTCTAAATTAATATGTTTATATGATGATGGAATAATGTTAATGGTAAATAATTGATGACTCTGTTGTACGGTACTGAATCAAAATAGTAAGTAAATGTGAATTGATAAATGATTTGAATGTCTAATGAACTCACCTTGTTGTGAATTGGTATAATAGGCAAAAAAATTAAGGTGATTGTTTTGATGCATTTAAATTGTAATTTGAGGTAATTTTATTTTTTTAACACCTATGAACTTACTAAGCATTCAAAATGTTTACTCTATTTCATTTTTTATTTTTTGTGGTCATTTTGCGGAACGTGCCAATCGAATCACCCCAGAAATCACACTATCCAGCTTCTGACTCGATAGACTTTTAACCATTCTAGATTCAGTTATGTGTCATGTATATAAGCAATGTTATGTATATACGTGTACCTTGAATGATGGTGTTTGAATCTCAAATGTGGCTTAACTTTGAATGGTTATATATAATATGTACTCAAGTGTGAAAGATGGCAAAATGTTAGGCTTTAGTTGAGGCATATGAATGGTAAAGTTAATCATGATACTAGAGTATTTGATTAATGTGAATGGTATACATTGTGAAAGTAATGGTTAATTGTATGTTTGGTTAAAAGATAATTGAGTATGTATTGAAGTTACGTATAGTTTAATTGACATAAAATGTATAGATGAAATTTAAATTTTGAGAGCTAATTAAGGCATGTAGTATGGGTATGTTTGTATGTGAAGAGGTGCCAAACTTGTGGCATATTGGTTGATGATAATTAAGGTTTTCAAAGTGGAATGTTGGTGTATGCTTGAATGGTGTTTTATGTATGTTTTATGTTTTATGTATGCTTAAATGGTGTTTTATGTATGTTCTATGTGAACATAAGGTTCCATTTGAATTAGTATTGATTTGAGCATGAAAATGGTACCAAAATGTGATATTTTTAACCTTCTGGCAAAAAGTACTGATACTATGTTTTGAAGTATCGGTACTTTACCAAATGAACAAGATTTTAAATCGAAAAAATGCAAATTTGGTATCGATACTAGTATAAAGTATTGATATTTATTTCCAAAGATTGATACTTTATCTAGGTATCGATACAAGTTGACCTATGTACACAATCTTGAAAATGGCAAAATGCCAAAATGATATCGATAACCAATTTGGTATAGATACCTCCAAATAGGGTTATTGGTGCCTTATTCCTAGTATCAATACTTGTGAATTTTAACTTGATTTTAGAAACATCAAAGCTAAAGATTGTATTGGGACCTGACCTGGGTATCGATACCAATGCTCATACTTTGAAAAGTTTATAGTTTGGTCATTATTCATGCACTGGTCAACTTAAGAGCTTTCGTAAACTCGATTGAGTTTGGTTTTGCTTGTATACTATGATGTGCTTGCTTTTATGATAATAATTGATGATTTAATGAAGTGTTATTGAAAATTATATGTGATTTGCTCAGGTAACAGTAGTAGCATCCTGTAGTTCAAGTCTGGCGACCGAGCCAGGTGAAGGATGTTATATTTATAGTATATGAATCTATATCCCACATGTTTAATGTTAACCTCGATGCTAAGGATGAGTTAGAATGTCCAAAACTTCCTTATAGAAGACCAGGGCATGCAAGTTCTTTTACAAATTTCAGCGGTTTACAAGTTGGAATGGAGTTTTCCTCCAAAGATGTTGTTGCAGTGAAGCGGTATAACATAAAGCACAGGGTCAACTTCCATGTTACAAAATCGTGAGCCAAAAAATATGAGGTAAAGTGTACAATGCATGATAATAGATGTCCATGGAAAATCATTGTATCTATGAGAAAAAAGATAGGGTTCTAGACAAGTAAGAAATATGAGGCTTCAAATATTTGTGTTGCTACAAGTATGTCACAGGATCATTGATCTACCAAAATCGTAGTGACAAATTCGGTGCTTTTCAGCACTTAATAAGCTTGTTTTCTAAGCATTTTAATATGTTTTATTGCATATTTGCATTTCTTAGTTTAGAATTAAAATATTGCAAAACAAGCATTTTTCCACATTACTTCAAGTTAGTTGACCTAATCGGGCAAATACCAGCCTTAAAGTGGTTTTAACGATTTACTTGAGTGTGCAGAACACCTAATTTTGGGGAAAAAAGCATAAAGAATAGAAATCAAGTCGTAACATAAGCTTTTGGATTCCAAACACAATTGAGCTGATCAAGGAACTCACATTCGAAGTTGTGTGTCGCGACACAGGTGCGACGTAAGGCCAAAAATAAGTAAGGGTGTTTTCCTCCACAAAATACATCTTTTTATGTAATTAAGGCTGGTGTTTACCCTAATTAGGGTTGCTAAACTCTCTTATAAATAGTTAAGTTGTGGAGAGCTTTGCGATCTTTTTGCCACATTAGCTTTAGGGCTTATTTTAGTAGATTTAGGTTAGTTTAGGTTTTATTTTATTATTCTAAACATTTTGATTTCTTGTTTCTTGACTTGGATTCGATTTGAATCCAAGTCATCGAATCCAAGTCTTTTCAATTTCAATATTTCAGTACTTTTCTTTTATTATTTGTTTGCAAACGATAAGATCTCGAGCATTGTCAAAGGATTTCGCTGTTTTGAGCACTCCAAGATATCATACAGACAATTTTTGTCTTTTCTCTTTTAATTATTTTGTGTTTTTGCATGATTAATCTAATTGTAGAAAAGATAGTTTTTGAAACGATGAGTGGCTAAATCTTTAGGGAGATTAATGAGCGAAACTATGAGGGATTAACTAAAGAGTTAAGGTTTTTCCAATAGGATTAATTGGTATAAATACATGTTTTCTTAAACCCTAGGCTTGAAGACCCTAAAAAGTAATATAGATAAGCGGATCGAGAGAGGAGGATACCAAGTAAATCACGTATTTATCCCAATCAGGAAAGTGAGGCCAAGAGATAAGCATGTACTGGTTGATTAGTTAGGAAGTAGAGGCCGAGAGGTAATACTATCTAGGTAATAATTAATATTATTAGAAAAACCCTAAGTTTGAAGTTTATTACAACAACGAAAGTGAGTTAATCTTTTGTCTGTTATTCAAGGGATTTTCTTTTGTTAACATGGTTTTTGTGTAGTTACGATTTTTAGTTTTGTTTTCCCATTCTAAACTTTAATATTGATTGTATACGATTTTTAATATCTAAACTTTAATATTGATTGTATACGATTTTTAATAAGTACTATTTAGACTTGTTGTTGTACATAATAATATTTTTAGATTTAATTAAACCTCCTTTGGGTACGATCCTCGGAATACTTCCCGATGTTCCATTGTAATACTAATCTATATTACAATTTGACATGTTTGCTTGCAGATACCACACTGATTTTATATATTTTTATTTGAACAATTTTTACTCTAAACGTTCGCACGCTTGGAGGCAGTCAATTGGTTGGCGCCGTTGCCAAGGAAGTTTCAACATTGAATCTACATTTATTTTTCTGAAGTTAGTAGGATAAATAGGAATATTAAGAATTATAGATATAATTTTTATTTTATTTTATTTTATTTCAATTTTAAAATTTACTAAAAATACCAAAAATATTTTTTTTCTTTGATTTCAATTGATAATCTTGAGCTGGAACAACTCTAAGACGATGACAATAATTCTTGGGCCAACTTGGTTCGACACTAGTTCATTAAAGTCCAATATCGCTAAACCAGTCATTAACATACCCCTATTTGAACTCAGTCCTGCGATGTTGACTTGGGTGACCATGAACTTGCAATTTGATGATAACACTAACATGGATCCGACGGATTTTCTGAGAAGATTTCAACAAATTTGTAATACAGTAGGATATGCTGGGATTTTAGATGAGGCAATCAAATTACTACAGATTCCTTTTGTGCTTGGAGGACAAATCAAAGAATGGGTAGAATCCTTACCCCCGAACACTATCACAATTTTGGAGGAATTTGTTCAATTATTTTTACATAGGCTCATACCAAAGCCTTCCGTTCTTAAAATACAAGCCAATTTACTTGAATTCAAGCAAGAACCAATGGAAAAGTTGGGGCAAGCTTGGGATAGATTCAAGTTAATTCTCTAGAAGGTGCTAAGAGGTGGCATTGATTTAGCTATTCAATTGCAACATTTTTATGGAGGATTAGATTTGGAAAGCAAGGGACAATTCAATGTTATGGGTGGAGGCAACATTTGGACGAAAATGACTCATGAGATAATAGTTTTGTTAGAGAAAGCAAGCAGTAACAATCACACCTAGGGGCTAATTAGAGAACCAAAAGAAGTTGAAGGACTGATGAATACTGTTGAAAAAGAGACCATAAGGGAAGAACGTGATTTGGAGCAAAATGAGGAATAATTAATTGATGAGGACTATGACGTTTTCAATTTGGACAAAATAATAGAGAAAAAATCTTCTGAAGTTTTATTGACAAAACAACTGGAACAGATTTATCAATTAAACGAAGAAGGGGAAAATAATGAACCAACAAGTTAACAAGAAAATTCTTCGACAAAACTAGTTCCTTTAATATTAAACCACCATCATTGGAGCTTAAACCACTACCAAAAAAATTAAAGTATACTTGGGCAAAAACAATACACTACATGTTATTATTATAGATGGGCTAACGATAGATCAAGAAAATGCTCTATTGGACATACTCAAGACACATAAAAAAGCGATTGGAAGGATCATCCCTAACATAAAGGGGCTCATTCCTATAATATGTCAACATAAGATCCAACTGGAGGAAGGGTAGAAACAAGTTGGGGATGCCCAGAGACACCTTAGTCCCACCATGCAAGAATTGGAAAAAAAATCTTTTGAATTGGCTTGATGCAGGAACTGTTTATCGTATATCTGAATGTGAAAGAGTAAGTCTGACACAATATGTTCCTAGGGAAGGTGGTTTAACTGTTGTGGACAATGATATGAATGAGCTAATTCCAACTAGGACTGTTACAAGATGGCGAGTGTGTATTAATTACAAAAAATTGAATGAAGCGACGAAAAGGATTATTTCCCACTTCCATTCATTGATCAAATGCTTGACAGACTAGCAGGGACGGAGTATTATTTCTTCCTTGGTGGGTATTCTGGATATCATCAAATCTCGATACACCCCAATGATCAGGAAAGGAACACATCTACATGTCCATTCGGGACATACGCTTTTAAATGAATGTCTTTTGGATTATGCAATTCCCTAGCGACCTTCATGATATGTATGACAACAATTTTCGCAGACATGTTGGAAAAAGGTTTGGATATTTTTATGGATGATTTCTCAATTTATGGACATTCATTTATAAAATGCTTGGGCAATTTAGAACGAGTTTTAGAAAGATGTGAAAAAACAAATCTAGTCCTTAACAGGGAAAAATGTCATTTCATGGTGAAAAAAGCGATTGTTTTGGGCCATCAAATTTCAAAGAAAGGATTAGAAGTAAACAAAGTGAAAATTGAGGTAATTGATGAAAATTCCATACCCTAACCACAATTCGTGCAGTACGAAATTTTTTAGGGCATGCTGGTTTTTATAAAAAATTTATAAAGGATTTTGCTCAAGTCTCGAAGCCATTAAGTCAACTATTGCACAAAGAAATGCCTCTTGTGTTCAATGAGAAGTGCATGCAAGATTTTGAGCTACTTAAACAACAGTTAATATTTGCTCCTATTATAATTAGTCTGAACTGGACAAAATCATTTGTGATAATGTGCGATGCAAGCGACTATGCCATGGGAGCAGTACTCAAACAAGATAAAGATAAAGTCTTTCATGAAATCCACTATTCAAGTAAGAGACTAAATCTTGCTCATTGTAATTACACCACTACTAAGAAAGAAATGCTTGCGGTTGTGTTTTCCTGCGAAAAATTTAGGCCATATTTAATGGCAAATAGAATTTATGTCTATACAGATCATTCAGGTTTGAAATACGTAATTTAGGAGAAGGAAGCAAATGCGAGACTAATGAGATGGGTACTGTTACTTCAAGAATTTGACTTATGGGTTCTCGATTGAAAAGGAACCAAAATCAAGTTGCAAATCATTTATCACGATTAGAGACAGAAGTAGAGGAAAAATCAAGTGTAGATATTAATGAAGCATTTACAGATAAGCAATTGTTCCAAATTGAACCTTTTCGGGTAATACAATTAGCATATATATTACGTTGGTATGTCGATATAGTCAACTATTTAGCTTGAGGAGTCTTCCCCACAAATGCGTCATGGCCAAGGAAGAAAAAATCATGTACGATGCCAAGTAATATGTATGGGAAAAACCATATCTACTTCGATAGTGTTCTGATCAAATAATTAGGCGATGTGTAGTTAAAGAAGAGATGGAAGATTTTTTGCTAGGATGCCATACCTCCCTATGTGGTGGTCATTTGGGAGGCAAGAGAACGACATAGAAAGTATTACAATCGCGATTCTACAGGACTACTATGATCAAAGATACTTAAAAATTTGTACAACATTGTGATAGATGTCAATGAATGGGAAACATTTCAAGAAGAGATGACATACCACAAAGTGGGATTGTAAAAAAAGAAGTATTCGATGTTTGGGGCATAGATTTTATAGGCCCATTTCCCAACTCGTTTGGAAACCGACAGAAGTAGTAATATCTAAATAAAGTGTTAAACATCGGGTCACCAAAGCTTACCACCCACAAGCTAACGGTTAGGTAAATGCTTCAAATCGAAAAGTCAAGCAGATACCTGAAAAGACCATGAACCCTACCATAAGAGATTGGAATACATAATTAGATGATGTATTGTGGGCTTACCGAACTTCATACAAAACACCACTGGAAATGTCACCCTACAAGTTAGTCTACGGAAGAAATTGTCATTTATCAATCAAGTTGGAAAATATAGCATATTGGGAAATTAAAGAACTAAACCTCGATCCTAACTTAGCGAAGGAAGTATGATTGTTCCAATTGAATGAGTTAGATGATTTTAGGTTCTTGGAATACAAGAATGCAAAACTTTACAAAGAAAGGAGAAAATGAAGACATGATGAAATTGATTAAAAAGAGAAATTTCCTACCGGAACAATGTTGTGTGCAAATAATACAAATGCGCAAGTGTATACGTTGATTCAAGTAATATAATGATGAGTGAGTATCGTCTCCACAGGGATCAGAAGTTGATTTGAATTAGTAAGTATTATTAAAGATTTAAAAAATGAAATTCTACGAAAGGAATAAAGTATAAATTGGTGAAGGGAATCAATGGTTGAACTAATAATATCAAATATAACTAAAAATTGACTAGACAATCTAAATGTCCTAGCAATTCACAAGGAACAAGTAGAGAGTATTTCTGTTGTTGAATAATAAAGGTTGGAATTACTCAGGGAATATTTTCATAGCATAATAATGCCATGGCAAAGTTATGACTAAACTACTGCCCAGATACTATTGCAGTCTACTTCTTTCTAGAGTTAAACTTTAATTATTCTTCGGAGTCTGTGCATGTCTACAAGACTCACAAATGATAATCCAACAAATGTTCTATACTTGTACAGATCACATCTTCTATGTCTAGAATGCTGCGAATATTCTTTTGCATACTCACATGTATCAATCGATTAATAACCTGATGTATTCAATTCTTTCATATTCAAATCCATCTAAGTGAATAACATGTAATCAACTATGTCTAGAGCTTGCATGCATTCCAAATAAACAAGAATCGAATAAAATAGTAAATTTAATCACAAGCATATAGTGGGCATTACAATTAATTCAATATTCACCCAAATAATTCCCGCTCGAAGGTAATTAGCTCAGGGGTTGGGCAATGAAATTCAAAATTAAATCAATCATTCATCAAGATACTTCAAGTTTCACGAATCATAGAATTCAAAACCAAGAAAACAGAACAAAGGCAGAATTGCAGAAAGTTCTCACTGCACTCTAAATTCTTATTCAGATTCTACACAAAACTCAAGGCAGGTTTCTCTTCCCCTTCTTCGCGTCTGTGATCTCCTATTCTTTAACTGCTCCCTTCTTCGTCCCTTCTAAATTACTCCCATAGATTCTGTTGCAGAGAGAGTAACTGTTCTCTTTCTGTTCTTTTTCTCTTCACAATCCGTGTGTATCATTTCTTCTTTTATATGTCCTCCTTTTATAGGATAGATCCGTCCCCCTCAGCATACATTTTTTTCAGGGTGGTTTATCTGGTACACGTATAGTTAGCTGAGAGTGATGTGAATTGAGTGTTGCGTCATCTTTCTGGAATTGCCGTGGCATTTCTGTTGGCAATCTATCCCACAATTTGCCATGACAATGTTTCACCTCTTTTGTTCTCTTTTCCTCTTCTTTTTTTCCCTTTTCTTCCCTCTTTCATCCTACTTGTACCTACGACCAAAGACTACCAAACCTCTTTTTAGCAATTAAAAGTAACATAAATTTACAGTTGAAACACAATCCAAGCTTTAGTATGCAATGCTCTAATAATAAGTCTAAAATGCAAACATATTTTCTTAATTTCAAGAAAATCTTCAGTTTAGAGACCTAACATATAACTCTTTTCAATGGTTATCAGAAAATAGGCATTGTTTATTAATTCCAGACTAAAATCAGGTAGTCACACCTGACAACAACATCAAATTGGTAAGCAAATGGTGTAAATTATATACAATTTTGTGTTATGTTGTACATATTAGGTTCAGTTAGATTAAATTAGGAATTAGGCTAGTTAGGAGTTAGGGCGACCATACTGACATCCAAAAATGGTTAGGCACGACCTAAATAGTGCAACATGACCGAAAATATTGACTTCCCAGTACATGTCGTGAGGCAAGAACCCTTGTGTTGTGACACAAAACTTCGAACATTAAAAATTTTGAAAGTGTAAGGCTTTGTCACAACACAACACCTCCTGTGTTGTGACATAGAACTTCGAAGCAAGAGGCATGAAAAATTTCAGATCGTGTTGTGACACAATACCTTTTTCCTACAATTTCTTTTTTTTTTTCATTTTTCCGTGATTTTTTGAGATTTTTGTGTTAAATGCACATCAAGGTAGTTCTAAAACTGATTTTTGAGGATTATGCCCAGAGATATTATTTAAAATTCCACAATTCCCATCAATCAAATATTGTCCAAGACTCAGCTCAAGAAGTAAAGAGAAAGAAGAAGAACCCAAAGAGGACCCAAAAGAGGAAGAAGATCCCTAGGAAGACACTGATGGATGAGAAGTCGGAGCCTGACTCCAACTAAATTTGAACTACTTCTATTTTTATTTGTGGACTTGTAATTTATAGGATGATTTTTTTTTTTTAGAATTTATTTATTTTTGAATTTTTTTTCTATTAGCTAGTTTTTGTGTAGGAACCCTATATTTTTTACGGCACAAAATTTTGGAGCTCAACTAGGAAGGATGGAAGTGCATAACATTGAGCGCGACACTTTTACGCTAAATGGGTGATCTTGTTCCTCTATTTTATTTTTGTTCATATTAGGAATAATGTGCTTAATAAAGTGTGGAGGGATGAAATAGAAATTTTTAGGAATTTTTAACTTTTTCGTTGTTTTTCTTGTTAATTTTTAGGAAAATTTTTAGAATAATTTTTTTATGTTGTTTTGTTTGTTCTCAAACATGTAGAAATAAAAGTGATTGGTTAGGAGCATGTAAATAAGATTGAGTAAATAATCGATAAATTTAGTTCAATAATAATTACTCTAGATTATTTAATTTTAGACTAATTTTAGATTGTTAAATAAGTTAAAGTATGTTAGGTATACCATGTGATAAATGAATACACAAATAGCATGCATGTGAATTGAATTTTAGGTTGTAAAAGGCGATAAATTCAGTTAATTGAATCTATGTATTGAAATACCTAGGGATGACGTAAAACGTTGTTTGGTAGACAAATAGAGCTAAAAAGCCGACTTTATATATGAATTCCCCAGTACCTTATTTTGAGCCTACATCGATTTTCTTGATGAACCATTAAAAAAAACCATGAGCCGAACCTATAATTACCTGATCCTTTTTCTTTTGGTCCCTGCATGAGTTTAAACATCAAGCCATTGATATTGAGGGTTAGGTAGATACATAACGGAGGTTTCAAAATAAAGAAAAATTAGAGTGAACTTAAGGGACGATGTGGTATAGTAAGTATAAGATTCTTGCAAACTTCTACTTGAGTGGAAAAAACAATCAAAATCAAAGTTTGTGAAGGCTAAAAAGCCAAGCGAGAAAATCTCGAATGTATAAAAGTAAAATGAGTGAAAGGAAGAGAGAGAAAAGGCAAGAAAGTAGAAAAAGAAAATTTCTCATGTTTGCACAAAAAGCTCACAAAGATGATTGTACTCATAAATACTACACTGTACGGAATTGGAAAGAAAAGGAAGGTAGAAGAAGTAGATATAAGGTGGTGAGCTTAATTAGGACATTGGAGGAGTATTGGGAACAATATAACGTGCCAAAATACTTTCGTGCTTAAACTGTTTTGTGGTGCCTATTCTTGAATTTTGAACCCACTTAAGCCGCAGAACATTACAAGTCGAAAACACCTATGTGACCTAGGTATACATTGCATGGATGAAAATTAATCTGAGTTTTCAAAATTTTTACCACTTAGAGTACCTTTAGCATAATTTTATATTTGTGTATTTGTTTTGATGGAATCCTATACCTATTGTCTGTTAGTTTGTATACTTTGTAAGTCATTGAACTAATCTGTCTGACATTAAAAATCGGGAGTTAATTACTAATCACACTAGAATTGAATGATTATGCATAACATTTTGTTCACATCGCTTTGATCCAATCTCATGTACGAAGTATAATCAAGAACATTTTCTTTTCATTTTTCTTCATTTTTATTTTCTTTTCATTTTTTTTGTTTGCTTGAGGACGAGCAACGACTTAAGTATGGGGGTATTTGATCTACCACAAATCGTAGCAATAGATTCGGTACTTTTCAGTAGGGGTGAGTATTCGATTGAATTGAGTCGAATCAAATTAAAACATTTTGAGTTAGTCGAGTTGACGAATCCTGTTTTAGCAACCAAACTCAATTAATTTTGAGTAGACGGAAAAGGGAAAGTGGGGCGATTCGAGAAGGAAAGTAAGACTACTTGGTAAACATTTATCAAAACAACGTAGTTTTGCATTTTAACTTGATAGTTTTGACTTTTAACTTTAAATAAAGTAAATATTTATCAAAACGATATAATTTTACCTCTTCTTATTTGGATTTTCGAATACCTCGAATTAAATGTTCTGTCGAATTGAGTGAAATTGTTCGAGTTAAATTAGAAAATTTAATAATGTCAAATTAAAATCTTGTTACA
>JABFAF010280019.1:11276-21803 GCA_013677275.1 Gossypium schwendimanii | reverse complement strand
TTTTATATATCCCTTATTTTATGCTTTTATACGTACATATATATTACTTATTTTAAAATTTTTCATATACAATATTTTTTAAGTTGCTTTGTATATAGTTAATTTTTAAATCTCTTATTCATATTATTTATTCAAAACTCATTTTTTATTATTATTCTTTAAAAAAAAAAAACTATCCTACATTTTATTTGTTCTAATTTGCTTTACGCTACTCATCTTGAAATTGTTATATATGCTACTTAATTTATCCGTTTTTAATTATTAATACTAGTATTTAAATAATGTATGTTAAGTGAGTATTGTCATTGTGTATGCCAATTAGTTTATTCGCATTTTTATATTATTGTTATACATTTGTGTAATTTTATCCATGTATCATTATTCTATGATTATTATTATATTGTCATTTCACGTCATTGTATTGTAAATTAAGCTCCAACATAGTTATCCAACTTAGATTGCTTTATTTTATTCTAAGTAAGATGAAAGCATACCTTCAAATATATTACCCGTTATTATTCAAAATGGAATTTTGCTAAGTGAGGTAATATTTTGCATTTTGGTAGTTCGAGGAATCGTACCCTAACTTACGGGGTTTCGATTTTCTCGTTAAACCTAAATAGCAAAGTACCCTTTTTNAGCTTCAAAATCAAAGAAATTTCGATATAAGGCAACACTTCGCGTTTTGGGTAATTCGAGAAGTCGTATCCTAACTTACGGGTTTTCAATTTTTCTCATTAAACTTAAATATCGCGTCACAACTTACGCGGCATAACATTTCGTTGCTTTGGAGTAAGCAGATTTTTAACTCATTTTCAAATTTACTCAAACGATTTTTAAATGTACATCAATATGAATGGATTGTACTTCAATTTGCTTTTTTTCAAATTTTCAAAATTCGACATTTAGACATTTACTAATCAATTTGGTACCAATTTTTGGGCGTATTGAGGGTGCTAACTCTTCCTCGTACGTAATCGACTCCCGAACTCGATTTCTTAAATCATTGTAGACCAAAATCATTATTTTGATAAATCAAAATCGTTTATTAAAAACAACCACTTTTCAATGCGATCCGATCACACCTTATAAAAAGGGATTGGTGGCGACTCCCATATTTGTTTTCATTTTAAAACCCAAGTCGACCCCGTTTTATCAAAAAAAATGGTGTCAACAGGTAGTATTAAGCCCGCTATCATCTCTGAATCTAGCTTGGGATGATATTGTGAAACGCCTGTCACCCCACGAGTACGTTAAATAATGCAATATTAAATAATAACCGTAATATTCAAAAACCATAAAAACCCAGTGATATTGTACTAGAGGCAACACACGTATACGGACTGGTGAACTTCTTTATCTCTCACAACCCTGTCATCTTCTTAACTGAATTCATGATTTTCCATGAATATGTATCATCTTGTACTGCACACTTGACCTCAAACTTCTCGAATTTAGATTTAACCCCATTCTTGATGCTATATTGCTTCAATGCACCGAGAAAACCATTCTTACTGAAAAATTCCTTACCAATTTCCAAGTCACTTGAATCCAATGATAAACTTGTGTCGCCACACCTCCAGTGTGATAGATCTAGAACTTCAATGCATTATCTGCCGATAGATCGACATTATGTATGTGGGCTGGAGGTGAGTACGCCATGAATCGCGAATCTTCTTCTTCATCTGAACCCCCTTCACCGTCTTCAGGTTCGGTTGGAACACACTCTAGTTTAAAAAATAATGCAACTTCTGTATCATTAGCACTGGGCTCCCAGGGTGGATCCATATCAGACTCATCATCCGACCCACCAACATCTATCATGTAGGAGATCCCTTTACCGGTGGACGTCGTAGGGAGTACATCATCCTTTCTCATACACGTTTCAAAACGTCCTTAATCAGATGTGTATTGCCAACCACCAAAAGTTGATGTCATTCCCTTGTAAGTATTTCCAGTATTGAACATTGACCTACCGAACTGCATGTCTCATCCACTAACGGAGTGTCGTACAGAGGTGTTGTATTTCATCTTGCCACTAAAAATAGACGGTTTTGTGTTCTGCCTCTTACTAACTCAGTGTCGGATAGGGGTCGTGTATTCCTCTCAAATAGTAGTAGATGTTGAAGTCTCAAGTGCTTCATTTGGCCTTGAAAATTCCACATATAACTCAAGATAGGATGATCCACTAACAAGGTGTGTCTGTACCATCGCCTCCAAGCCACGAGCACCTTTGATATCAAATGAGTCATATGTCACGGGAGCAACCGAAGCACAAAATTGATACTTAATAGACGAAACTCTCATTGGCATCGTTCTGAAAATTTTGTGCCTAATTCTTTTATGAAGTTTTGTCAATTCTATGTTCTAGTTAAAAACCAGTTGTGTTATGTTCTTCGATAAAAAACAACATCATTCTCAGTGTCACGGACCTCACTGTCGTAGTAAATAACAAACTAATACGTCCACTTATTTTCAACCAAATTATCTGTCGAAAGAAATTCAAAACAAAAAAATATTATGCAAAAATATAATGATTTGTATAAATATTAACATGAAATATCAACTTATACCTTCTCAACTTCTTTAATTTTTATTCTTCTAAACTTTTTCAATTCATCTTGTTGTAACTTATGCAACCAGAGAATAAAATTTGGGTCATTTATAGGCTAAGAGATAGTGAAATGCTCATTTTTGTATAATTCTGCGAATAGTGGGGGTTGAAATTTGTAGGGAAAAACACTCCAAGTAGGATGCACTGTCACCAGCACTACAGAAAAGGGCATCCAGCTGGGAGCTTTTTCAATATTTTTGCTGACAGTGCATCCTGCTTGGAGCGATTTTCAACCCCCATTATCAGATTTCCCTGGAATTCCAAGATATTTTTTTAAAACCATCTTCTCAAATTTATTTTTTCAGAATCATCAGTGCAAAAAAAGCGTCCAGTTGGAAGCTATTTCTGTACTATTACTGACTGTGCATTCCACTTATAGTGTTTTAAAAAAGTAAAAACAAAATCCATCTCGTTAAAATAATTTTTTCAGAACACATCATGTCAAATTTATTTTTTCAGAACCTATCTTGTCAAAATTATTTTTTCCCAGAACAATACTTAGCAATTAAAAAAATTAAACCCTAAAACCCTAAACAATTAAAAACCCAATACCCTAATTTAAATTTTCTTAAACCTTAATCAAACCCAAAAATCTTAAACGTAGGCCCTAATTTGCAAATAACCCACTGGAATTACATGGCCAAAAGCGCGTCCATGTCAACACGCTTTTGCCTGACACAAGGAAAAAAAACGCTAACATGGAAGTATTTTTCTGGGTTATCCCCTAAAAACGCATCTACGTCAGTGCGTTTTTGGGTTTTCGATCCATACTCGTTATTATTTTTAGAAACGACCCGTTTCCGTAAATAATTTCAGAAATGGGCCTTTATTGGTACTAAACTCACTTTTCTATGTTTTTCATTTGTTAAAACTAGTCCCTATACTTTTATTTTTTTTGAATAATTTAATTTTTTTATTTCTTTATTTTCCTTTTCTTCTTCACCTTTATTTTTCTTTCTTCTCATATTCTTCACTGTAGAAACATAATCTTTGTCCATCAAATAAACCAAGTCCTTGTTTCTTTCACATTATTTCTAAATTAATTTTCACTAAAAACTAAATATCAATCATTCTTAATCAAATATTGATTTGAATATAACCTAATTTTAAAACTAAAATTGGATCTAACTAATCAATATAAAAAACTACATCCTTAATAAAATCTAAACATAAATTGAATTCTTTATATTCAAAATAAATATTTTCAGTTTCCAAACTTTTATAGAATCGTGTAGATTATTCCTTTCTTTTTCTTTTATTTTCTGACGAATAAAAGTAAGCAAATGATAAAATTGATCTAAACCTTCTTGGATATTCCTAAGCAAGCTTGATTAGAAGTCAAGCATGGATGAATCGAAGAAAGAAAGGGAGCATGGAACCAAACTGGTTTGGGTAAAGTTGAGGGTAAGTTTTGTATGGTGATCGTTTTAGTTATTGAGAGTGTAGAGCTCGTTTGAAGAATTCATGAAACAACATAGTTTCGAGAGGGTGAACATGTTGTAGGTGAGATAGATAATGTGGTCGTGGGGGTTGGTTAGGAGGTTAAGGGAACGTGTTTGGGAAACTTTGTCGATGGTGGGTTGCCATAAGTCATGACTGGTGAGGTCTTCGAGTGAGACGAGCTTGTAGACTAGGTCATTGAGAGATCTAAATTAATTCGTTAAAGCGATGATAGATGATGATGGTTTGTAACTGTGATGTGAAAATATGTGAAATAAGTTGTATTTTGATTTCGGCTTTTGGATGAAAAAAGTTTTAACAAATGAAAAATATAGAAAAACTACTTTAAAATAGATGGAGAATAGAGGAAAACAGAGGGAGAAACAGAAGAGAATGGAAAATAAATAAAATTTAAAAGAACATAAAAGAAAAAAATAAATTGCTCAGATCGAAGATATGTGAATTAATTGTATAATTTAACCTAAAATTTTTATTTGGAATGATCATTTAATGTGTCACGTCAGTTTACTGTTATACCGTTAACAACAATTAACTGCTTAGTGGCTAAAATGTTACAATGCATTAACGTAAGTGATTAAAACGTAATATTTTAAACATAAATAACTAAAATAGAACTTGTGTTAAAAAAATTAACTATTTTAGTAGTTTATCCCAAATAAGAAAAAAAATTAGAAGGATCTAGAAAAATGAATATTTAAATAGGATTAAGACAAATACTAAAAGCTGACTTTTTTTTTCCTCCTTTTTTAAAGGGCAAGAAGTAAAAAAGACAGAACAGAGCAAGTAAATAAATAAAAACCGTGTATATTTGGAAACATCTTCTGTCTGTGATTTGGCAAAGGAAAAAAAATTCCACACTAATACCAATCTCGGCTCTACTTCTCTTCTCCCTCTCCACACATTCAACAAACCAAAGTTCTCTTCTGAAATTCCCTTCTTCCATTTGCTTGTTAGTAGAAAAAAGGATCCATCAAAGCAAACATAATAAAACATTAAACGATGGGTCCAATAAAGATTGCATTTGGTGATATGTTGATTACTTTCATGTGGGTTTTCTGTTCATCAATGTTTGGTTTATTTACTTCTTGGATAGCCACCGCCATTGGTGTCCAAGCCATTTCGTGGGCTCCTATTGTTATCATCACCTTCATTATTTTCGTTTTCGTTTTCATCTTTAATATTATTGGTGGATTTCTTGGTGGGGCTAGCTTTAACCCTACTGGAACTGCTTCTTTCTATGCTGCCGGGGTCGGTGAAGATAGCCTTATCTCCATGGGCCTCCGGTTCCCAGCTCAGGTAATTATGTATTTGTAATCTATTTTTTGAGTTTTTTTTTTATGGAATTCTATTTGATTTGATCTGGGTTCTGGTTTTTTGGTCATCTTTTCATGTTTTTCTTTATGTTTTTTTTTTTAAATTGAACTCTATTTGATTTGATCTGGATCTGCTTTTTTATTATCTTTTTAGATCAAATTATATGATATTTTTGTGGTTTTACTGATAATATTTTAACTTTTCGATAGGTTCATTCTGTAGTCTTTTCTTCACGCGGATCAAAATTAAATTCCTTTGAAATTCTTAATTCTGCATATGCTTTTGAAAAGAAAAAAAGTTTGCCTTGCCTAACACGACAGTACTTTACTTATTCAAGTGGTAGAATCTTAATTGTTATAATTTGTAAAATCATCCTTCAGTTGAATAACAATATGCATTGCTTGCTAGCTCAAGCCGTGAAAGTAGTCTATTTTTACTCTGTTTTTTTTAAAGCTTTAGTTACTTTTTTTTCCCTTCAAATATTCTTCATTTTTTGTAACTTTGTTGTCTGTCAGTCTTCTTTATGTGTGTGCTTTTTTATCACATGGTTTTGGCATTTTTTTTCACTTTATAGCTCAATTAAGCTGTAAATCTGAGATCTTCATGTTTATTTCCTTTTCTAAAATGAACTAAGAGTACTTCCTATACTGTTGAATAACAATATTAAACAATTAGCTAAACTTTTTAGATGCATTATTGACAATAAAATATCCAACTGACAGGCCGCTGGTGCTGTGGGTGGTGCCCTGGCAATCACAGAGGTGATGCCAGAACAGTACAAGCACATGATAGTAGCACCATCTTTGAAAGTAGATACACACACAGGAGCCATTGCTGAGGGGGTTTTGACTTTTGTAATTACTTTAGCCGTTCTTTTTATCATTCTTAAAGGTCCAAAGAGTGAAATTTTCAAGACATGGTTGCTCGCTATTGCGACTGTAGCAATAGTTTTGTCTGGTACTGCTTACACTGGACCTTCCATGAATCCAGCCAATGTAAGTTGCATTTCCTTTTCCATATATTGTTCTGCTTTTTGTTGTATCTAACCTACGTAAGGTGTTATGATATTGTTTCCTTTGTTACTTTAAATTGCTACTTGAGCTTATTCCTTTTTCAAGCATCTGTAGTTGTTTGACTTCCCGACTAGGGATATGTCTGGCTTTCTTGTTACTATGCTGGTTTGGATTCCTTGGAATATAATTGACTCTGCCTCTCTCACTTGTTGTGATGTTTTGTAATATTTGTTTATATTGGACTGTCATGCATTATGCCCAATTTTAAAAATTGTTGGTACTTGAAAGGCACTTCATTTGTTTTTTACTTTCATATTAAGTAGGTAAGAAACTAATAATTGACTAGAGGATAGTGGTCTGCAGTCTTAGGACATCTAAGATATGGGTGGTACAATGATGATGACCTAAGCCATATTAAACTAGATATCTGTTACAGTCTCAACTAATGGATCTTGTCACCGACGATTCACAGACAAACTGTCTGTCTTATCAGGGTTTTTTTCTCTGATTTTTACCTCTTTCTCGCGAATGACCTATGATGAAGAAGTGGAACTCGTCGAAGGGAATTCCAAACCTTACGACTTGTTAGAGAGAATCTTAAGTCTCGTAAAATTTGTTTAATTTGACTTAATTTTATTGCTACCAATTGACCTCTTAAATAGAGGTTGTATAGGTTTACTTATCTGAATAAAAAACTTAAGTTAAGGAAACTAAAATAAAGACTTTAAATAAAGGACTCCTAATATCTATCTAAAATACTTTTAATTAAAAAAAATCTCCTAAAGACATAAAATACTCATAAATAAAATCTCTTAATACTTCTAATAAAATAATAAACTAATCTAATAATTAATTAACGTCTAACATTACTCCCCTCCTGAAAAAGAGCTTGTCCGCAAGCTCGAGATTGAATAGCTCGTGCATTTTTTTGCCCAGTATTGCATGTAAACATATTTTAGTTTCTGTACATTCCTCTTGATTTTGCTTAACATCATTGGTGTTTGAAGGGCTATGGTTCATCACAATTGTAACAAAGACTCTTGTCTCTTCGTTTTGTTATCTCTACATGAGTTAACTTTTTAATAAAAAGGATGATCTTTCTTGTTAGCACTAGAGTCTCTTGCTGATTCCCAATACGCAGGTCGGCAACTTGAGTTGGTTGATCTTTTGTCCCAAAAGTTCACGCTAGATTCATAGCCTGAACCAAGTTTTTAGGTTTTTGCATCTCCACATCTATTCAGATAATAAACAAATTAATTTGTTGGTCCAGCCTTATGGAATGTACACGGGCTAACAGTTCTTGAAATTGGCAAAAATGGTCTTCCACCAATCCTCTTTGGTTCAATTTTGCTAATTCCCCCAAAGGGTTCTCGCACATCTATGGTCCAAACCATAGAGTTTAGTATCCTTCGAATGCCTTCCACAAACGATTAGGCTTTTCCTACCCTATTTGATAATATCTCAAGCCTTTCCTATCAAGTGAAAAGCGGCTAGACTCACTTTGTTTATTTCGACTATCTTTTGATTCACAAAGAACTTTCCGAATTAGTGCAACCAAATTAGAGGGTTCTCTTCCCATTAGAAGTTGGGAAATCCAACTTCGTGCATCGTTGAACCACAAAAAATCTTGTCGTTGTCTCTGATCAGTTTTCCAGCTTCTCTAGTCGACTCTCACGTTTGTCAACACTGCTATTACTGCTGTCAACCCCTTTCCCTTATTAAAGTTTTTATTGGAAATCATCAAATCTCTCATCTGCAGCATGAACTGATCAATCTTCGATTCTATTCTTGCTTTAAACGACTCAAACTCCTCTTTGGTAATGGAATCACCTATTGTTTCTAACTCTGATACCAAATTGTTATGGTCCCTACTAATGGGTCTTGTCACCGGAAGATTCACAAGCAAATCATTTATCATTTTAGGATTTTTTTCCTCTTCCTCGCGAATGACCTATGATGAACAAGTGGAACTTGTCGAAGGGAATTCCAAACCTTAAGACTTGTTAGAGAGAATCTTAAATCTCGTAAAATTAGTTTAATCTAACCTAATTTTATTGCTATCAATTGGCCTCTTAAATAGAGGTTACATAGGTTTACTTATTCGAGTAAAAACTTGCTAAGGAAGCTAAAACAAAGACTCTAAATAAAGAAAAACTCTTAATATCTCTTTAAAATATTTTTAATTGAAAAGAAAATCTCTTAAACATATAAAATATTCATAAATAAAATCTCCTAATACTTGTAATAAAATAATAAACTAATCTATGTATGAGCCTTCTATTGAACTTGGTGTTTGTGATTCATTCTTGGAAAGCTAGTCTCCTTTAGTTTTTCATGCACCATAGGCAATCTCCGTGATAATTAATGTAGGATTAGAGTCATTGTTAGAAGTTGTGTGACCCAAATTCCAGTTAAAATAAAATATAAGTGGCAAGGTACAGTACAGGCTGCACAAGTGAAATCCGTGTAGAAGTTTACTTCTATTTGATGTTGATTAGAATAAAGTGTTTTAATCTTACTGATTACTTCTATTCGAATTTGATTAGAATAATATTTTTTAAACCTATAAATAGACGTAATTATCTATCCTCTTATGTCATTCGAATTCGACATAGTGAATTTTTCTTCTCCTCTGTCCTTGGTTTTTTCCCGAAAGGATTTTTACGTAAAATTCTGTGTGTTTTATTTTTCTTTCTTTGCAATTCATTGTCATTATTGACGTTCAATTTTAACAGTCATCTGGTCCTATATTGTATTTAGACTCAAGTGTCTGCTATTTTCTTAGTCATAGTAATTTGAAGTCCTACTAATGTTGTTATTTGATTTGTGTATAAGCAATTGCCATTCTCCATATACTCTTTCAAGCATGACAGTTAATGTGTTATTTGATTTATGTATAAAGCAAATAGATTAGACTCTTTTTTGTGGCTTTCTTTTTTATTTGCCTTAAATCTTAAATCCTTTTTGCTGACTTCAGACTTTATTTTTCCCTTTTGTTATTGCATCTTTGACTTGAGTACTAATTACACTTTCTATTCAATAAGGTTATTCTCTAATATAATTTATGTATACTATCATGTTGCTAGGACTTGGGTGTGAGTACCCAAACGTTATGTTTGATTTTCTTCAGTTTTAGAGGGTCATATCTCCCATACTCATATTCGAATACTATTTGGGCTTGAATATTTCAAGGAAAATGAATAGTCTGAGTGAAACAACTTAAGTATGCATTTTCCTACTTTTCAATGATTTTATAGATTTTATAGTTCATAACTGATTACGTCCTACTTTTCTTATCGAAAAAGTAACGATTTCTTACTGGTGAAGACATCATTTAAAGCTTAGTAATGGTGAATCATGTTGCAGGCCTTTGGTTGGGCATACGTAAACAATTGGCACAACACATGGGATCAGTTTTATGTTTACTGGATCTGTCCATTCATCGGAGCTATATTAGCAGCATGGGTGTTCCGACTTTTCTTCCCCCCACCGCCACCAGTGAAGAAAGCAAAGAAAACAAGGAAACCAAAGAGAGCGTAAGGTGGCATAACAAAGTTTGCATGGCTGCCATAACGACAATAGATAAGCCCAATGTTTATGCAAAGAACATTTTATATATTTTTATTCCTTTTCCAATTGTTCAATTCCGATGGCATCCATTTATCTCCAACATTTCTATGGATTATATGGACGAAACATTCTTCTCGTGTACTATCTTTTTCTGCTTTCTTGTGTTTGGTTGGATCCATATGTTAAACGTAGCCGATTGAATGCATGCTCATTCATCATAGACAACTTATCCCAGTATTGCATGCATTGTTTTTCGGAATTAATATAACCTTGGCTTAAGTGAAAATTTTTTTGGGTTAGAATTAAATTGTATATTTTTACGATAATAAAAATGTAATTTTTTTTATTTTAATAGTCTATATTTTTATAATTTTTAAAAAATTAAATTAAATTATTATAATTTTTTAGAATTAAAGTATAATTTTATTATTACTAATTTAAATTTTATAAATTATAAAAAATCCTGATATGAAAAAAGGTATTTTCCAGCTCCGGTACTGCCTAGCATTTCTCATGATAGTTTGATTCTATCCATAAAATATTGCAGGCATCAAG
>JABFAF010280019.1:0-11226 GCA_013677275.1 Gossypium schwendimanii | reverse complement strand
GCGTTTTGGGTAATTCGAGAAGTCGTATCCTAACTTACGGGTTTTCAATTTTTCTCATTAAACTTAAATGGTGAAATGTTCCCTTTAATTTTAAAATATAAAATTCCAATAAAAATTAAAGTCAAGTTTATTCTCTAAAGTTTCAAATATCTCGTCCCAACTTACAGGGCGTAACATTTCGTTACTTTGGAGTAAGCGGATTTTTAATTTATTTCCAAATTTACTCAAACGATTTTTAAATGTAACAATAAGAATGGATTGTATTTCAATTTGCTTTTTTTCAAATTTTCAAATTTCGGCATTTAGACATTTACTAATCAATTTGGTACCAATTTTTGGGTGTATCAAGGGTGCTAACCCTTCCTCGTACGTAACCAACTCCTGAACTCGATTTCTTAAATCATTGTAGACCAAAATCATTGTTTTGATAAATCAAAATATTTTATTAAAAACAACCACTTTTCAAGGTGATCCGATCACACCTTATAAAAAAGGATTGGTGGCAACTCTCATATTTGTTTTCATTTTAAAACCCAAGTTGACCCCGTTTTATCAAAAAAATGGTGTCAACAGCTTGGCGACTCCACTGGGGAGACCAAAGAGAGTCAAGCCGTCAATTGATTAGTTCTTGTCTTTTTTGTCGAAATTAAAATTTGGGCTAAGCATACGATCTTTTTGTGCGTTTCATTCATTTCGGTCATTATCATTACGGTTTATGATTGTTAGGTTGAGATATATTATTGCACGGCATTGCATTTTCGGTTGATTTTACACCTTTAAGTGGAAGTGAGAAGCTATTCCTTCGTGAGGTTTTCACCTCCGTATAGGATAGTGAATCCCTTTCGGGGTACATCCGTACCTATGTCTTCGTGAGATTTTCATCTCCGTATAGCCATAGGGAAATGTATTCCCATGAACTGAACTCGATCCGTGTGAGCCTATAATGGGTGAGGATCGAGGAATCTGCCGGTTCAGGTACCCTTTACTCTAAAGCCAAAACGCATATAATGAGCCCTAAGAGCTTACCCTAAGTAAAGCCACACCGAATCCTAGTGGTTACCCGAATAGGCGTTTTACTTATTGTTATTACCTTTTCTTTCGTATGCTTTAAATTCTAGTTTTTTGTGCCTGATACTAACTTACTGCGCTTTACCTTGAATTTGATTGAATGGCATTTTTCATCATAAAAGAGGTGTTGGTTAACGTTCGATATAAATAGAGAGCTTAACATGGAAAAAGAGTTTCTTGGTAAAGTGGAGGATAATACGATCGTCCTAGTTTGGTCCTAAAAAGTTAAGCAAGAAAATGGTGATAGCGTCATGGAGGGATACATGTCAGAGTTATGGGACTTCACTCGAATAAGTGTGACCCAAAATGACCTGCAAGATTTGAAAGAGATTTGGGATCAGTGGAACGATGAGATGAAACAGCTCTTTTACAATAATTATGGTGATCTGCCCTATCTGCTCGACATTAAGGTAGACAAGCACTTGTTTCGATCTCTCACTCAGTACTGGAATCTTGCATATAGTTGCTTCACTTTCGGAAAGGTTGATTTAGTACCCACTGTAGAAGAATACACGACCTTGCTCCGATGCCCAAAGGTTCAAGTTGACAATGCCTATTCAAGAGCTGCCAATGTTCCGACTTTCTTAAAGAAGCTGATGAATATCACGGGAATGAGTGAGCAGTGGGTCGCGGCTCGAATTAAGCAAAAAGGGGACAGTAAATGCATACCTTGAAAGAATCCGTGGGATTTTATTTTGGCACATCCAGATGCAAGACAAAGGGTTGATGTTTTCACCTTCAGCATTTACGGTTTAGTTGTCTTCCCCAAGGCACTGGGGCATGTTGATGAAGCGGTCTCAGACTTATTTGATAGGCTTGATAAGAGAGTCACACCCATCCCAGCCATCTTAGCAGAAACATTCAGATCTTTCAGTGCATGTCGTAAAGCGGGCGAGGGAAGGTTCATCGAGTGTGCTCAACTTTTGCTAGGTTGGTTTCATAGCCACTTCTGGAAGGTAGAAAAGGTCTCCTACTGGGTTTTCTCTAAAAATTATTCCCCACTAAAGGAATTAGTGGCCACACCAAGACGGGATGATATTTCGGAAGAGAAGTGGATATTGATCTTTCAGAATCTCCAAGAGGAAGACGTTGAGTGGAGAGCTCTTTGGATGATCCCTAATAAAATTCTATATCGATGTGGGGACTTTTACTGGGTGCCTTTGCTCGGGATTTAGGGAGCCGTTGGATATGCACATCTGCTAGTGTCGAGACAATATAGATCGAGGTAGTTCATTCCGGTAACACAAGGATTGGCTCAATGCGAGTTTTCATACAAGGGAGATAATTAAAAGAAGAAGGTTCGTGAAATATAGAATGCTTGGAACCAAACCCGCAAAATGAAGATACTTACCGTAAGTCCAATGACAACTCTAAAATATAGCAGATAGTGGAGTAAGAGGGTTAACGATAATATCCCCGGGTCGAGAGAAGATGGCGTTCGATCTATAAAGGAGCATCTACAGGTAGTCCATTTAGAATTAGAGATTATCAAACAGGACTTTGAAAAGAGAAGTTCTAAGTTGGGAAAGAGGATAGAGCAGCTAGAAGAAGAAAAGATGCGTTTGGGGCTAGACGTTGATATCTACAAGCTGGAGGTCGAGAAGTTAAGGAAAGAGAAAAATAAGGCTGAAGAAGATTTGGATAGTCTAAAAATGGATTATAAGAAGGTGCGATTGTCGATAAGAACTGCCAGTTTGGGTAAGACGTCAGAGCAGTGGCGAAAGAGATCAAGGAAGAAAAGACTAGTGCCGATCAGTGGGAAAAAAAATTTCAGGACGCTCGGGCTCGAGAGAATGCTTTGGAAAGAAGTTTGTTAGAAGGTCGAAATGAGATAGCGAGATTAAAGGCTAGGGTGGCAGAGCTAGAAAAGTCCCTTCACTTGTATCGCAGTCGCAACTCCACGATCGAACTAAGAGCAAGCTTAAGTAAGATCGAAGAACTGAAGGGAAGGATAGGAGAACTTGAGGACGCATTGTAAAATTTTGAGCTACGAATGGAGCTTTTTAAGAGGAGTAATGAGCAGTGGCAAGCGCAATTCCATCATTCTCAAAGTCAGATTAGAAATAGAGATTACATTATGGGCGAAACCTTGACTCAACTACGGAAAGTAGCGGATCATCTACAAACCCTAGCAGTTCATGCTGATATATTGAGTTTAAAATTTGAGTCAGAATCAAGCTGAGGTAGAGAATTAGCTTGGCTCCTTAGGAGGGTTAAGGCTTTGGGTATAAAGGCAAAGCCGTATATGTAATCCATTTCATGTAAAGAATTTTGTTTTCTAGTCGAGTTTTTCTAATGAAATTGAACTAGAATCAATGCCTTCTTTTGCATTCATCTCATACATTTGCATTACATCATATGCATTAAGTTTCATAAAATGACCCTAATAAATTAAATTATGATAGTTACCCTGAAAACCAATAAAAATCCACCAATCAAATATCACTAACATACTCATCGCCAAACAAAAGCAGTGGATCAGAGGTTAGAAAGATTGGAACAATTGCAAATGGAGATACAAGATCAGATGCAGGAACGACTGGATAAAATCCAGCAAGACATGCTAGAATCCCAAAACATTATGATGAACTAATTGAAGCAGTTATTGGCTGGAGGGAATGATAAAGCAAAAAGCCCTGTAGTTGATGCTGGGGATGATCACGATGACCCTGCTTATCCTTCAGGTTTCACCCCAACTAACATTCACGCGCAACCAGAGGTGTACCCACAGAGGGTACCTGTTACCATTAGACCTCAATATCAGGCTGGCGCCTCGGTACCAGTGTATTTTCAAATAGGCTCTTGTTTTATTCCTGGGGATAACCCTACCGATCCTGTGGTCCCTAATCTCGATGACGTGGAAGAAGTAGAAAAGGCAAGAATAGACCTGCCAAAACAACTTGAGGACCGATGTAGATGGCTAGAGGAAAAATTTAGAGCCATGGAGAACACCTACTATCATTGTGGAGTTGACGCCAAGGATCTGAGCTTGGTCCCAGATTTAGTGCTCCCGCCTAAGTTCAAGATGTCAGAGTTCGAAAAATACAACGGGACTAGTTGTTCTGAATCACTATGTTCTATCGAATGATGACAGGATACGTCAATAATGATCAACTATTAATCCACTGCTTCCAGGACAGTTTGATCTGGTCTGCAGCCAAATGGTACAACCAATTGAGTCGTGCTAAAGTTAGTTTATGGAGAGACTTGGCTCATGCTTTTCTGAAGCAATACAGTCATGTAACAGATATGAAACCTGATAGATTTACGTTACAGAACATGGAGAAGAAACAAAACAAGAGTTTCAGGCAGTACGCCCAATGATGGAGGGAGGTGACAACGCAAGTCCAGCCACTATTTTTGGAAAAAGAGGTCACCGTGCTTTTTATCAATACTTTGAAGGCCCCATTCATCAACCACATATTGGGGAGTGCCACCAAGAGCTTCTCGGATATGGTAATGTCAGGTGAAATGATTAAAAATTTAATAAGAAGAGTAAAATAGACACGGGAGAAAGCTCCAAAAGACCAACCCCAATGAAAAAGAAAAGCGATGTGAATAACATAAGTACATATAGCAAGGGTTATTCGAAACCGATTACTACTGGCCCTCTATGAATGGTAGCCACTAGTCACCAGGGCCCATCAAGACAAGAGTCTAATGGTAGGCCAAGAACGGAGAAACCCCAGTTTACACCTATACCAATGAAGTACAAAGAGTTATACCAGAGATTATTTGATGCGCATGTTGTCTCCCCTTACTACCTGAAACCATTACAACCCCGTACCCTAAATGGTATGACGCAAATGCCAAATGTGAATACCATGCAAAAATTGTGGGGCATTTAATAAAAAACTGCACCTCTTTTAAAAAGTTGGTTGAGAGGCTTATCGATATGGGTGTTGTCAAATTTGACGATCCGTCTTGAACAAAAAATTCGTTGTCTAACCATGTTGATAAGAGGGTAAATGCAATAGCTAAGAATGAGGGGAGAAGAATTAAGGGGAATATCGCCGAGGTGAAAACCCCGTTGAAAGAGGTTTGGAAAAAGATGGTGGAAAAGGGATTAATCATGACAGATTTAGAGAACAGGTCCCAGGAAGTAACAAACCATTGTGTATTCCATAACAAAAAAGGGCACGTAATTCAAAAATATGGTGAAATCAAGGCATTTGTACAAGGTTTAATGGACAGCAATGAATTAGAGTTCTTCGAGTACGCTAAAGGAAATGATGTTTGCACCTCGAAAGAAGGATCATCGGGAAGGGTCTACGGGGCTAATCACTCGATAGTAATTATTTCACGACCAAAGGTTTGCGAAATCGGGACACGAGCCCCACCAAGGGTCATAATCCAAAAACCTGTTGCTTTTCCTATCAAGATAGCAAAAGGGTATCTTAAAATTATGACTGCAATGTGACATTCCCAAGAGAAGAGGGCCCGGTATGCACATCAGAAGGAAATAAAGATGTGGGGTTCTATACACGTAGTGTGAAGTGTTATGATACCTCAAATTCAAGAAATGAACCTTTAGCGGTCGAGCAAAGAAATGAGAAGCGAGAACCACCGATTAATGAGCCAGTAACGGAGAACGAAGCCAAGGAATTTTTAAAGTTCCTCAAACACATTGAGTACAGTGTCATGGAACAACTGCACAAGCAGCCAGCTCGCATATCAATACTGGCACTACTCTTAAGTTCAGAAACACACCGTAACGCACTTATGAAGGTGTTAAACGAGACTTACGTCGCTGATAACATTTCAGTGAACAAATTAGATTGCCTAGTCAACAACATCAGTGCTGACAATTTCATCTTTTTTAATGATAATGAGATCCCGCCATGTGACATGGGATCCACTAAGGCTCTACATATCACTACCCATTGCAAGGGGTATACATTACCGGGGGTACTCATTGACAACAAATCGGCACTGAATGTTTTACCTCTATCTACGTTAAACAGACTGCCTGTGGACAATTCTCACATGAAATCATGCCAGAATATAGTGAGAGCATTTGATGGCACCGAGAGGAAAGTAATGAGAAGAATTGAGATACTTCTTTTGATTGATCCAAATACATACGAGGTGGATTTTTTAGTAATGGATATCAAGCCATCTTACAATTGCCTATTGGAGAGGCCTTAGATCCATTCTGCAGGGGCTGTACCATCTTCACTCCATCAAAATTTGAAATTGGTAACAGAGGGTCGGTTGGTAACTATAAGTGCGGAAGAAGATATCATTGCATCGGTTACCAATGACGCGCCATATGTAGAAGCCAATAGTGAAGCAATAGAATGTTTATTTTGATCATTCGAGTTCGTAAACGTAACATTTGTGGTCAAGGGAAGTAAATTTCGGCACCTAAAATATCCAAAGCTATGATAATAAGTTTGCAGCTGACAGTAGGAAATAGAGCATCGCCTGGAAGAGGACTTGGAAAAAACCTCCAAGGATGGGTTGAAGTACCGATCTTGGAAAATAAATAGGATCGTTGTGGTTTGGGGTATAAACCTGACACAAAGGAAAAGAGAAAGGAATTGGAGAATAAGCGAGAGAAAAGAAGAGCGTGTCTGAGTGGGGTAGAAGCCAAATGGGAGTCGATGACCTTTCTTCACATATCTAAAACATTTGTTTCAGGGGGAATTATGTACCCCAAAGGGAGAAATAAAGTTATCAAAAGAAGTACAAGAAGTTTGGACATCAATGTCATATCTAAAGAGGAAAGGGTGGCAGGAAATCTATCCGGCATCTACCCTTATGAACCTAAAAGTGTTCTGAACAACTGGACTAAAGAAGAGATCCCTATAACTTTTAGAGCCAATTCAGAGTAATGCTCAGAACACACTTGTTGCCTTAAGTCTACGGGCAATAAGAATCTTTTGTAAAAGACATATGTCCTAAATTTTATTTCAATAAAGATGCATCATTCAGTCTCATTTTGAGCAAATATTCTTTTATTCTTTTCATTCCATTCATAATCATATTATACATATAATTATTCTTAGATTCTTTTTCTTTGAACTTTCTTTCTTCACAATAAACAGGTCTCCAAATATTAATGACGTGAATGATTCTACTACTAACTCAGAGTCCCCTTTTGAGCAAGACATGGATATAGAAGATCCTCAGGATTTTGAAAATGACCAAAGCTGTAACTTCTCTCCCGATTTGTTAAGAATAGTAGGGCAAGAAGAAAAGAAGATTTTACCTTATAAAGAGCCGATAGAAGTTGTAAGCCTAGAGGAGGGAAAAGAGGTGAAAATCAGCGCTTGTATGGCAGCAGAGATGAAATAAAACATCATCAATCTACTTAAAGAATTTAAAGATATCTTCGCATGGTCTTATCAAGATATGCCCTGGTTAAATACTGATATCATGGTGCATCGACTACCCATAAAGGAAGAATGTAAACCAGTTCAACAGAAACTTCGAAGGATGAGACCTCATGTTTTGCTAAAAATAAAAGAAGAGGTCAAGAAGCAGTTCGATGCTGGTTTCTTACAGGTGGTCAAGTACTCAGAGTGGGTAGCCAATATAGTCCCTGTGCCAAAGAAAGATGGGAAGGTACGAATGTGTGTGGACTATAGAGATTTCAACAAAGCTAGTTCAAAGGACAATTTCCCACAGTCTCATATCGATACTTTAGTAGACAACACGGCTGGATACTCACTTTTCTCCTTCATGGACGGCTTCTCAGGATACAACCAGATAAAAATGCATTCTGAAGACATGGAAAAGACTACATTCGTAACTATGTGGGGAGCGTTTTGTTACAAGGTGATAACATTTGGATTGAAAAATACTGGGGCAATATATCAAAGAGCCATGGTGACCCTATTCCATGACATGATGCACAAGGAGATCGAAGTCTACGTTGACGACATGATTGCAAAGTCTAGAACTGAAAAAGAGCATGTGCAAGTTTTGAGAAAATTATTCCTAAGGTTAAGAAAGTTCCAACTAAAGCTTAACCCAGCAAAATGCACTTTTGGGGCTAGGTCGGGAAAGCTGCTAGGATTCATGGTCAGTAAAAACGAGATTGAGATTGACCCAGACAAAGTCAAAGCTATACAAGAACTGCCCCCACCACGCACTCAAAAAAAAGTTCGAGGTTTTCTAGGAAGATTAAATTACATCGCTCGGTTCATTTCACAATTAACTGAGAAATGTGATCCTATTTTTCGCCTTCTTAAGAAACACAATCCGAGTATATGGGATGAGGAATGCCAGAAAACTTTTGACAAGATCAAGCATTATTTGTCTAATGCCCTGGTATTGATGCCACCGTGTCTAGATAAACCATTAATACTTTACTTGGCAGTATTCGAGAATTCCATTGGTTGCGTGCTCGGCCAACATGACGAATCAGGACGAAAAGAAAGAACGATCTACTATCTTAGCAAGAAGTTCACTGAATGCGAAACGAGATATTCGCCAATTGAAAAATTATGTTGTATCCTAGTATGGACTACTCGGAGATTGAGACAATACGTGCTGTACCATACAACCTGGTTAATCTCAAAATTGGACCCATTAAAATACATGATGGAGTCAACTGCTTTGAATGGAAGAATGGCTCGATGACAAATCTTACTCTCCGAATTTGATATACTATACGTAAATCAAAAAGGTATAAAAAGAAGTGCAATAGCGGACTTTTTAGCTAGCAGAACTTTAAAGGATTATGAGGCTTTGAACTTTGACTTCCCGAATGAAGATCTGTTGTACGTGGCAACCGCTGAAGATGACACCCAAGAGGGCAATGCTTGGAAATTAAACTTCGACGGAGCTTCAAATGTTGTAGGCATTTGGATTGGGACAGTGTTGGTATCCCCAAATGGAGATTATTATCCATTCACCAGTAAGTTAGACTTTGATTGTACAAATAACATGACGGAGTATGAAGCGTACATTGTGGGTATCCGTGCAGCTATTGAACGTAAAATTAAATTACTATAGGTGTATGGAGATTCTGCACTTGTAATCTATCAACTCAAGGGCGAATGGGAGACAAGAGACCCCAAGTTGATAAATTATCGAAAGCTGCTTCTCGAATTGACTGAGGAGTTTGAGGACATCACTTTTTGGTATCTCCCACGAGATGAAAACCAGATAGCTGATGCCTTAGCTACATTGGCCTCTATGATCAAAATAAATAAACAAAAGGATGTGAAGCCTATCCGAATGAACATTTATGAGGTTCCAGCCCATTGTTGAAACATTGATGAAGATAAAGAAAAAGACGATCAACCTTGGTATCAAGATATATTGCGATATGTGAAGAATCGTGAATATTCAGACCAAGCAACGGAGAATGATAAGAAAACATTGAGAAGGCTAGCTAGTGACTACGTCTTAGATGGAGAGATCCTGTATAAAAGAGGAAAGGATCAGGTGCTACTAAGATGCGTAGACGCTATTGAGACCAACCAAATCTGAGAGGAAGTCCATGATGGTGTCTGTGGAACGCATGCCAATGGCTTCACAATGGCAAGGCAAATCATGAGATTTGGATATTATTAGTCTACCATGGAAGGAGACTGCATCAAGTACGCCAAGAAATGCCACAAGTGCCAAATTTATAGAGACAAAATTCATGTACCTCCCTCACCTCTTCATGTTATGACTTCTCCATGGCTTTTTTCCATGTCGAGCATGGACGTCATTAGACCAATATCGCCAAAAGCTTCAAATAGGCATCGGTTCATCTTCGTAGTCATTGACTACTTTACTAAATAGGTAGAAGCTACTTCTTACGCCAATGTCACAAAGACAGCCGTTAGCAAGTTTTTGAAAAAGGAAATCATATGTCGGTATGGAATGCCAGAAAGAATAATATCTGATAATGCGCTGAATTTGAACAACAGTACGATAGCGGAGGTCTGTAGCCAATTCAGTATTAAGCACCACAACTCATCGCCATACCGCCCAAAAATGAATGGCGCGGTGGAAGCAGCTTATAAGAACATTAAGAAGATTGTGGGAAAGATGACTGAGACTTATAAATATTGGCATAAAAAATTATCATTTGCCATTTCTGCTTACAGAACATTTGTCAGGACTTCTATTGGGGCCACCCCTTTCTCTTTATTCTATGGGATGAAGGCAGTTTTACCCATCGAAGTTGAAATTCCTTCCCTTCAGGTTCTGTCAGAACTAAAGTTAGATGAAGCAGAATGGATCCAATCCCGATATGATCAGCTAAACTTGATCGAAGAAAAAAGGATGAGAGCTATCCGCCATGGTCAAATGTATCAGAAGCGAATGATGCGAGCTTACAATAAGAAAGTTCACCCTAGGGAATTCCATGAAGGGGATTTGGTACTGAAGAAGATACTTTCCATACAAAAAGACTTTAGAGGAAAGTGGATGCCTAATTGGGAAGGACCTTATGTGGTAAAGAATGCCTTTTATGGAGGAGCGTTAATTTTGACTGAGATGGACGGGAAAAGCCTACCTAATCCTGTGAATTTGTATTCAGTGAAGAAGTATTTCATCTAAAAAAAAAAGGAGAGGCTAAAGCGAAAACCCATGAAAGGCGCTTTGAGACCAAAGGGGTTTTGAATTGAAAACCCGAAAAAGGGCAATTCAAATTTTAATCAAAGATGAGGCATGTAGTAGTCTTGTCTTCGCTGAATTAACAAGAAAGGGGGATGCTACATTTTGGGACATCAACAAAGTCTTCTAGGACTTCTAAGTACATATCAAGTTCAAAAGGTCCTCAAAAGTTCGGTACAGAAGAGCTCATGCTACGATATCTGGGGCACCTATTTTTATCTTATTCATTTTGTATCTTAGCAAATTTGCTATCTTGATTGATTCATTCATTTTGAGCTTTGCTCTCAATAAATTTTCATCTTATCCATTGTGATAATCTTTTTCATCTTATCTGAGTAAAATTTGCTATCTTGATTAATTTATTCATTTCAAGGTTAGTTCTCGACAAAATTTCGTCTGGTCTATTGTGATAATCTTTTTTAAGCATTTTTCATTGAAATAACGATTAATGGACTGACAATATGCAAGCAGAAGGAGTTTTACATATTACTCTGAAAGCTTCTAAATGGTACGAGGACCTGGAAGAAGACCGTTATTTAGAACTAACCAAACTTAAGGGTCAGAAGCATTTGAGAAAGAATAGTCTAAATTGTG
>JABFAF010280008.1:0-20155 GCA_013677275.1 Gossypium schwendimanii | reverse complement strand
ACTTGTTATGGTCACTACGAGTTCCTAGTGATGCCATTTGAACTGACAAATGCACCAGCAGTCTTTATGGATCCGATGAACTGAGTGTTCCAACCTTATTTGGATCGATTTATAGTGGTTTTTATAGATGACATCTTGGTGTATTTGAGAACTGAGGATGAACATGACGCACATCTCAGAGTGGTTCTACAAATTCTGCTACAGAAACAACTATACGCCAAGTTTAGTAAATGTGAGTTCTGGTTACGTGAAGAAACGTTTCTTGCCCATGTGGTATCGATTGAGGGGATTAGAGTTGATCCTTGAAAAATTGAAGCTGTTCTGGATTGGAAGCCGCCTAAGACGGTATCTGAGATTCGAAGCTTTCTGGGTTTGGCAGGGTATTATAGACATTTTGTTGTGGTGTTTTCGTTAATTGCTGCACCTCTGACTAAACTGTTGCGTAAAGGGGTACCGTTTGTCTGGACTGGTAAGCAACAAGAGAGTTTTGAGAAACTTAAGAAGGTTCTGATGGAGGCCACTGTCTTAATTCAACCAGAGTCTGGGAAAGAACTCATTGTCTATAGCGATGAATCACATGTCGGCATGGGGTGTGTGTCGATGCAAGAGGGTAAAGTAGTGGCATATGTGTCTCGTCAGCTTAAAACTCATTAGGCGAATTATACAACGCGCGACTTTGAGTTGGCCGCGGTGGTATTAACACTGAAAATCTAGAGGCGTTATCTGTATGGTGAGAAGTGTATCATCTATATTAATCACAAGAGCCTCAAGTATCTCCTCACTCAGAAAGAGCTAAATCTTAGGCAGCGTCGATGGGTTGAGCTACTTAAAGATTATGTCTGTTCGATTGAATACCATCCTGGAAAGGCCATTGTAGTGGCCAATGCATTGAGCGGTGGGGCTATGACTGATTTGATGGTGATGTTTGCTCGCCTCAGTTTATTTGATGATGGTAGTCTATTGGCTGAACTACAAGTTAAACCGGTATGGATAGAGCAGATTAAGGGTAAGCAAAAAGGAGATGAGTTCTTATGATTTTGTTTAAGGCAAGTTAAGAGTGGGGAAACCTTAGATTTTAGACTGAATAGTGCAGGGGTACTGTGGTTCCGTGGGAGAGTCTATGTACCAAGGGATAATGATTTGAGGTAGTCTATACTGCGAGAGGCGCATAGTAGTCCTTATGCTATACATCCCGACGGGAATAAAATGTACCGAGACCTTCGTGAGTTATATTGGTGGCCTGGTCGTAAGCGTGAAGTTACTGATTTTGTAAGTAAGTGTTTAACTTACCAGCAAGTGAAGGTTGAACATCAGTTACCTTCAGGGTTGCTACAGCCAGTTAAAATTCCACTTTGGAAGTGGGAGAGAGTAACTATGGACTTCGTTAGTGGGCTACCCCTAGTGCCTACTAAGAAGGATGCAGTATGGGTCGTAGTGGATTGGTTGACCAAGTCAGCCCATTTCATACCAGTTCGTACTAATTACTCTTTGCAGAAGTTAGCTAAACTGTATGTGGTTGAGATAGTAAGATTACATGGGGTATCGATTTCCCTAATATTAGATAGAGATCCTCACTTCACGTCTTGATTCTGGAAGAAGTTATACTAGGCTTTGGGTACAAGACTGGACTATAGTGCTACGTTTCAGCCCCAGATAGATGGTCAATCAGAAAGGGTGATTCAAATATTGGAAGATATGTTAATGTGTTGTGTATTGATTTCCATGGATCTTTGGAAGACGATTTGCCTTTGGCAGAGTTTGCTTATAACAATAGCTACTAGTCTAGACTACAAATGGCACTTTACGAGGCATTATATGGTCGTAGGTGTCATACTCCTTCATGTTGGACTAAGTTGGATGAACGGCGTGTTTTTGGCCTTGAATTGGTTTCTGATACTGAGGATAAAGTTAGATTAATTCAGGTTTGACTAAAGGAGGCATCTAACAGACAGAAGTTGTATGCGAATTTGACGCGCAAGGAGATTGAGTATTCTATGGAGGACTTCGTCTTTCTTAAGGTCTTGCCATGGAAGAAGGTATTAAGATTTGGACGGAAGGGCAAGTTGAGCCCTAGGTTTATTGAGCCTTATTGCATACTAAAACGTGTGGGACCAGTTGCCTACCAACTTGAGTTACCTCCAGAGTTAGATCGGATTCATGACGTGTTCCACGTCTCTATGCTGAGGCGTTATCGCTCTGGTCCCACCCACAGGATTTTGACTGTGGAGATTGAGGTTAGACCGGAATTAACTTTTGAGGAGGAACCAATTTAGATTTTAGAACGTGATTTGAAAATTTTGAGGAAGAAGTCTATCCCACTGGTTAAGGTGCTTTGGCATAATCATAGCTCTGAGGAGGCCACGTGGGAACCCGAAGAGGCGATGCGACAACAATACCTTCATCTATTTTTACCAGGTCAATTTTGAGGCCGAAATTTTCTTTTAAGTGGTAGAGTTATAACGCCCTAAAAACCCAAGTATTTATTTTTGCATGTTTGAAACATAAATACATGTTTGCTTTAGTGGTTAAGTGCTCTAGGAAGTGTCTGAGAGGCCCCAAGTTCAAGCCTTGACTTGGGTAGAATTTTGTTGTTTTAATTAAATAAAGCCTTAACTGGGTTCAATAGGCTTATATTTTAAAGTTTGTGGATTTATATTAGAATGGGCCTGCTGTTCTAGTGGTTAACTGGAGTGTCAAAGTAGTAGAGATCTTGAGTTCGAATACCTGTGCAAAAAAAGGGGGTGTTATTTTACTACTTGTGCCATGTGTGAGTTTGTGTTGGTCTAAAATTCTGATAGTGGAGAGGTTGATGGAGATATCTCTCCTCCCACTCTCCCAATTTCAATCAATTTTGGCATTGTTCTTTTCTTCTTGCGTTTCAAAATTTTGCTACCGCCGTCTGCCGATTTTTTTCTTTTGATTTGACTCTTTGCCCCCTCATTTTCTAACGTCTTTCTTCATCCTTTCTGCCTTTTCTTCTTTTACTTGTGCTGCCGAATTGTTCCCTTGATTTTTCTCATCTTTATGTATCTTTTTCATTCGTTCAATCAAGGGAGTTGTGTTCCTTCTTCACTAATTACACGTTGGTAGGTAAGGGCTAAGTTATGTGTGAGTTAGGGTAGCCGTTGCTTTGTGCAAACCGTTTATTTTTATTTTATTTTATTTTTATTTTATTTATTTATTTATTTTTATTTGTATTTTCTATTCTTTCCATTAGTGATTACGTGTTGTTGACAGCAGTAAATCAGGAGGAACGAGACTTTTCTCATACTACTTCGGGAGCAAACCGAGTTTGAAGCGTTAGGGTAAGTTTTGATTGCTCCTTATTTGAGTAAGTTGTTAGGTTGGTTTTAATTCTACCATTGAAGTGATTAATTGATTTTGACTGTATGTTGATGAATTATAGCTTCAGATTGCTCGAAAGTGCTTTGAAGCGACAAATGAATTAGGTGTGTAAACTTTGCCCAAAATGTAAATCGGCAAAATTTGAAAACTATGGCAATAGACGCTATACAAGTGTGCGCCCGCTCATGTGGCAAGCCAAACGCATAAAACGTGACCATTAGACTGTTGCGATCACCATGAGCGATTTTATGGTCTTAGGCCGTTCTGGGCCATGATGGGCCGAAATGTGCTGTGTGGGTGCCACACAGATAAACCCCACGAGCGTGTGGAGGGAATTGGGCCAAACTGTGTAATTTTATAACCGAGCCCAATTTTGGGCTATGTGGACCCACATGGGCCACATGATGGGCCTCGGGCCCAATTTCACTATTTGACTGTTAAGGTTGCACGGGTTGCCCGAGACAACTGTGGACCTATTGATGGGTCGATAAATAGACCTAGACCCCCAAACGGATATAAAATGACTGTTATGCCCCACGTGGTAAAATGACTGTTATGCCCCTATGTTATAAAATGACTAATATACCCCTATGTTATAAAATGACTGTATGCTTAATGTTATGTATGATTGTATATAAGCATGCCACGATATATATGTATATGTTGCATACATGTATGATATGTTGCATGAGAATGGGATTATTATGATTGGAGGAAGTGTACTGTACTGGCAGCTCTGCTGCAAATACTGTTTAGTGCCGCAACCGGTGCTAATTTTGGAGTGTAGGGATGGGTGGGTGATTTTATCCCCACATGGAGTGTTGGGTTGGACAGAGTGGAGTGTAAACGCTGGATGGGTAGGAACTCTGATTGCATGTCTTAATTGTTACTGTCACTGTAATGTGCTAAGGCCCAACTTAACTGAACTGTTATTAAATTGGGCTTAAGCCCAGACTGTAAATGCATTCGCTATTTGCTTTTATGCGGTTACACACTGAGTTTTTGTAAACTGACCCATCTATTTATCTTATAAGTAATCCCCAATCTTAAGGACAGGTGTTGCGAGGGACTCGAAGGTGGCCACACAATCGCACCTAGTTTTATATTTGTTTTTTTATAAGAAATTTATTTTGGGTATATGTTCTGTAATAAGGCCTTTTAAAATTTTCTTTTAAAGTTTTAATTTAGGGATTTTACTTATTTTAATTCATATCTGATAGTAGTGGGACACGGATTTTCAAAACATGAATGTTTTTTTTCAAAACACCTTGTTCTCATACCATAAAATAAAAGCTTCTGCATCAAAAGAATGTTTTGAATATAGAACAACAAATAAGATTAGCAAACTGCTGAAGACAACTTGAGTTTCAATAAACGAGAATTAATATAGAGCGAGTTTTTCATTGAAACTATGTTTTTGAAAAACACTTCAATATGATATCGTCAGATTCGTCCATAACGTCTAGGCCGGGTTTAGGTTGTTACAGTGACTATTACATAATAATCCAAGAAACATACTTATAGCGAGACAGTCCAATATGTTGTTCTCTAACACACATACTCATGTATTCATTTTGACATCCCATGTCAATGACATCACTTTGTCATCAATAAACTACACGTTAGTCTTAATGCATTATTATTGTCCAATCCCACAATAATACTCGACTAATGACCTTTTAAGAATAATCATATTCTTCTCATGAAATTATTATAAAATAGTTTCTTTATATACACAGAAAATAAATTGAAATAATAATGGCAATGGCTTATATTAATAAACGAGGTATGTTATTACAAACACCTCATGATTGGTCTTCGGGCATACTCTAACAATCTTCCACTAGCACTAAGATCAATCACTCACATATCTAATACCAAGTGACTTAGTGTGACGATCATGCTTCTGCTATGTCGGAGGCTTCGTTAATGGATCAGCAATATTATCATCTATTGGTACTCTCCAAATCCCCACATCTCTTCGATTAATGATTTCTCGAATGAGATGAAAGCTCCTAAGTATATATTTGGATTGCTAGTTAGATTTGGGTTCCTTTTCCTTTACAATGGCTCCATTGTTGTCACAATGAAGTTCTATAACATCTTCTATGCTAGGCACAACCCTTAGCTCAAATATGAACTTCTTGATCTAAACAACCTCTTTTGCAGCTTCACTAATTGCAATATACTCTGCCACTATTTTAGAATCAATAACTGGACCTTGCTTTGAACTTTTCCAACTCATAGTGCCACCATTAAGGCAAAACACAATACCTTGTGATCTTGAATCATCCTTGTCAGTTTGGAAGCTAGTATTAGTGTAACCTTTTACACTTAGCTCTTCCTCACCTCTATATATAAGGAATGTATCTTTAGTCCTTCTCAAGTACTTAAAGATATTTTGAAATGCTACCCAATGATCTTCACCAGGAGCTACTTGTTACCGACTCGTCATGCTTAAAGCATACGATACATCTAGACAAGTACATAACATGGCATACATGATAGGCCTAATAGTCGAAGCATATGGAATCTTACTCATTCGCTATCTCTCTTGTGAAGTTGAAGAACACATTTCCTTCGAAAGTGAAATACCATGTCTCATAGGTAAGAATCCTTTATTAGATTCTTCAATATTTAACATTTTCAATACTTTATCTATCTATTTACTTTGGCTTAGATCTATGAGTCACCTTAATCTATTTCCATGGATTTTGACTCCTAAAATATACATGGACTCACGCAAGTCTTTCATAGAAAAACAACGTCCTAGCCAAGTCTAAACAGACCGTAGGGTAGGTATGTTATTTCCTATGATAAGTATGTCGGTACAAATAGTACAATAGTGCTCTCACTATATTTCTTATAAACACAAGGCTCATCTTCATTTTTGATAAAGCCAAACTCTTTGATTGCATCATTAAAACAAAGATTCCAACCTCCAGAAGCTTGCTTTAATCCATAAATGGATCTTTGTAGCTTGCATATCTTTCTAGCATCTTTCAAATCGAAAACCCTTCATGTTGTGTCATGTACACATCTATTCTAGTCTGCCATTAAGAAAATTTATTTTGACATCCATCTGCCTGATTACATAATCATGAAATGCAGCTATTGCAAGCAAGATCTGAGTGGATTTAAACATAGCAACAGGTGAAAAAGTTTTATCATAGTTGACAAAATGAACTTGGCAAAAACCTTTAATGGCCAATCACCCTTTGTATGTTTATACACTACCATCCATGTCGGTTTTCTTTTTGAAAACCCACTTGCACCATATTGGTTTAACCCCTTCATGTGGGTCAACAAAGATCCATATTTGGTTTTCTAACATGGAATCCATCTCAAACCTCATGGCCTCTAACCATTTATCAAAGTCTGGGCTCACCATCGCTTCTTGATATGTCTGAGGCTCATCTTAATCCATAAGAAGAGCATCACCATGTGTTGTAATGAGAAATCCATATCTCTCAAGTGCATGGTGTTCTCTTAAAGATCTTCAAAGTGGTTATGTTTCTACAACAGTTATTTGTTCCTCAATTTCTTGTGGAACTCCTGTTGTTCTATCTTGTTCAGTGGTATTTTGTGGTTCTTGAATTTCTTCAAGTTCAATCTTTCTCTCACTTCCTTTTCTACAGAGAACTTCTCTATCTAGGAAGACACTAGTCCGAGCAACAAACACTTTGTTCTCAATAGGATTAAAGAAATAATATCCTTTGATTTCTTTCAAATATCCCACAAATATACACTTTTCATATTTGGGTTCAAACTTAGTAGACGTCTGATGTTTAACATAAACTTCACAACCCCAAATTTTCATAAAAGATATACTGGGATATTTCCAAGCCCACATCTCATATGGCGTATTTTGAATCGATTTAGATGGAACATGATTCAGTGTGAAAGTAGCTATCTCAAGTGCATGTCCCCAAAAGGAAGTTGGTAGATCAACATGACTCATTATTGATCTAACCATTGCTAGAAGAGTTTGATTTCTTCTCTTAAAAATTCCATTCCGTTGAGGAGTACTAGGAGGAGTAAGTTGTAAGACTATCCCACATTCCTTCAACAGTTCATCAAACTTTAGGCTAAAAAATTCTCCACCTCGATTAGATCAAAGTGTCTTGATAGTTTTTCCTAGTTGATTTTGTACTTCATTATTTAATTCTTTTAACTTTTTAAGGGCTTTAGACTTATAGTGCATGAGATAAACATGACAATATCTACTGAAATCATCACTGAAAGTAATGAACTACTGAAATCCACCTCTGACCTGTGTGTTCATTGGTCCACATACATCAGTATGTATCAGGCCCAATAAATCATTAGCTTCCTCACTTTCACCAGTAAAAGGAGTTTTAGTCATTTTTCCCAATAAATAAGATTCACATACTTCAATTTGTTCGAAAACAAATGAATCCAATAAACCATCTTTATGGAGTTTGGTTATGCGTTTCTCACTTATGTTGCCCAAATGATAATGCCAAAGATATGTTTGATTTGAGTCATTTATTTTAAAGCTTTTAGCATTTATGCTGTAAATAGGATTAACTTGATCTAAAATATAGAGGATATTTACCAATTGTGTCGAACCAAAGAAAACATTATTGAGATAAAAGGAATAACAATTATTCTTAATTATTATCTCAAAACTAATTTTATCTAAACAATAAATTGAAATAATGTTTTTAGTCAAACTGGGCACAAAATAACAATCCTCTAAACATAAAACAAGTCCACTAAGCAAATATAGTATATGTTCCTACAGCTAATGCAGCAACTCTTGCTCTATTTCCAACTCATAGGTCTACTTCTCCTCTAGCTAGAGTTCTACTCATTTACAGCCCCTGTACAGAAGTACAATTATGAGAACCACAACTAGTATCTAATACACAAAAAGTAGTAGTTGATAAATTAATAACAATAACATAAATACATGAAGTAGACGATCCGCTTGCTTTGGCCTTCTTGACTAACTCAAGATAGACAAGGCAGTTCCTTTTCTAATGTCCAATCATACAATAATGGAAGCTGTTTCCTTCCTTAGCCACCCCTCATTTGGGCTTTAGTGCAACCTTTCCATTTTTAGATTTGGGCCTACCTTTGCCCTTGGGCTTTGTCTTAACTTTAGGTTTACCCTTGCCCTTGTTAATACGAACCATCAGAAAGCGCTTCGGTCCAGTCTTTTTCATGTTAACTTTAGCAGTTCACAACATGCTAAGTAACTGTGGCAGAGTCTTGTCAGTTTCATTCATATTGAAATTGAGGACAAACTAGCTATAGCTATCAGGCAACCATTGTAGAATAGCATTACTGGCCAACTATTGGCTCAGTGGAAATCAAAGTTTTGATAGGCTTTCAATATAGCCTATCATATTAAGAACATGAGGTCCTACTAGCCTTTCTTTTGCCAGCTTACATTGGAAAAGGGCCTTAGAGGTATGGAACCTTTCTTGCCATGCTTGCTCCTAATAAAGTACTATCAAGTGCTCGATCATATCAGAAGCAACCATGTCCTTATGTTGCTTCTAAAGCTCAAGATTCATAGTGGCAAGCATAAGACAATCAATGTCTACCATATCACCGGGATACTTCTTATAAACATCTCTATCAGCCTTCGAGGCATTACTATGTGGTTCATTAGGAAGGGGTTGTTCAATGACATATAAATTTTGTTCTTGTCTGAAGACAATTCTCAAGTTATAGAACCAGTCAAGGAAATTCAAACCATTCAATTTTTCCTTTTCAAGGATCGACCGCAATGAAAGTGAATTTGTGTTTGTAGCCATAATATATCTGCAACAATGAATTATGCAAGTGAGTAAATTTACCAACTTTATAATAATCATTAAAATGACTTTATTAAATGATGCTCCCACTATTTTATTCAAAATTAATAACCCTCATATTTTAATTTTAGAAAGACTTTCTCGAAAGTTTTTCTAGTGTGTAAGGATCCATATTTCACCACCTCTTAAGTCAACTTTGGCTTTAATTTCAAGATTATGGTTATTTAGCTAAACAACACTTGTTAATTACATCACATGTAACTTTTAAACATTGGGTGAACAACTCTTACTCTAATCATCATATGATTTATCCAAATTAATTACCTCTAGGTTTCTAATCCTATTAGAGTAACCTAGTTAAGTCACTAACCAATGTTCAAACCAACGAATATCATTTGCCTCTAGGTTTCTAATCACTAACCAATGTCCAAATTAATTACCTCTAGGTTTCTAATCACTTCCACAGTTAACTTGTTGCTTGTCCTAAAACAACCAAACCACATATTAACCACCTCCAGACATGCTAACGTCAAGAGTGTGAATATTACAACTACAAAATATGAAATAAAGGCAGTGTCCAAAAGTATACAGATCAGGTTGTAATATAGGTTTACAATAGAATTGGTGAGTATTCCAAGGATTGTACCCAAGAGAGCCTACTACTACATTAACTTTAACTTGAACGTAAATAGATCTAATTAGTAATTTAAATAAACTATATTATGAAAGAACATAAATGAATGTTTTTGGTTTTTATAAATAAAAGAATAAAAAAACATAAAAAAATGAAACTTGGAAAATTGAATTATAAACTTGATCAAATCTAGCTATGGGTGATTAAATTGCTTTGGTGGTCATAGCTAATTCCCATTTTGGGTTTCTATTAAGCAAACTAGCCATTATTGTAACAAGATCTCTCGATCTTCCACTAAACTAATGAGTCGGCAAGAACTACTTATCTCTCGACCTCACAGGTCATATCGATTTGAGGCTAATGTGTTCATGGATAGACCATACCAATTTTGGGTTAATTCTCACCAAAATAACTCTCTAGGGTCGTCAAGCCTAGGATTTAAGTTCCTCCTCTCCCAAATAGTTGACCCATTAAGAGAACCCTACATAGTAACATGTTAATCACACCTCCACTTGTAACACCCCAAAATAGGGCCTACAAGTTTTAGGGGTATTTTAGGAATTTTAACCTTAGAGTGCTCATAATTTCGTAGTGTGGTAAATCAGAATTATATCCCACTATGGCATCTTAACTATTAAATCAATTGTTGAAAATAAGTTTTAAAAGTCTTTCAATTTAGGCCTAGGGAAAGATTTGTAAAAGGGGCAAAAAACTGGGAGTTTTAAAAGGCAATTAACCCAGATTTTAAAATTTCAAACTATTTCTTTCCAAAATAGTAGATTCACATTAGTTTCATCCTCTCCCTTCTGTTTCTGTCGTTCTTCATTCTCCCAACACTAAACCATTCGATTTTGATTTCCAAACTAACAACTTTTGATTTCTCTCAACTCCCAAGCCTTAAACACTCATAGAATCGCTTTAAAAACACCCAAAACTCAATAGATTTTATCATATTCTCAAAATGTGGGTTTTCCATATTTGCATCAAAAGTTTGATTTTCATCCATTTTAGGTAATGTTTCAAATTCTTATAAGACTTTCATGATATCTAGTCCTTAAAATTGAAGAATTAGCCATTGAATCACAATTTTTTAATAAAACCCAAAAATTTTAACATTAATGATGGATTTTGGGATTTTTAGTAAAAACATGGTGTCGAAGTGTTTTTCAACTCGTTTTGTCATGATTATAAGATTTCCATACTTACCTGAAGTTTCATTAATGATTTAATGAATTTTGTGAAAATCGTTAAAAATATGTTAAAAAATTTTGATACCATGAATTAGGTAGGTTTTAGTGGTTTAAAGGTTGAGGATTAGGTGTTGATGACTAATTAGGTGAATGAAATTCGTTTTAGACAAAAAGGTTTAGTGTGGACTGAGTTATAAGCATTCTAAGTTTTTTATGTTAAAGGTTTTGGTTACATGAGAATTTAGAATAGGCTGATGTTTTAGTTGGTTTAAGTGAGTCCTTGGCTACTACCTGATAGTGAATTTTGTATGGTTATTATGTGTAAAGCCATAGATTCATTAAAGCCTTGTACAATTTAAAGGAAGAACTATTTTAAACTTTTAACTTCTCAATGAAAGCATACTGGTGAGCGTTTGGAATCGTTACTCGTAGACACGAGTTGTGTTATTGGGAATTTAGTAGTAATTTAAACCCTTACCGCAAATTCTTAGTGTAAGTTTTCTTGTATCTATATTTTTTTTTGGTTTTGTGCTTATATGATTATGAAATTGTGCATGGTGATGAGAAGCTCAAACACGTGATATGTAGATATGGTAACTGATGTGAAAAGTGAAAATGTATACAAGATAAATATATGTTATATGACAGTGATAGTGTTTTACAAAAGATGCTAACATGCAATGATAGTGCACGGATAATCTGTAAGTGATATGTGATTATTTTTCAAATATTTTTGGCCTTGTGATCTTGAAATCATTGGATATAGTTGGCATGCCATATGATTGTGAGTACTCACCTATAAGTACGGTGATTTTGGGCGTTGAGACCCTAGGACATGTTTGGAGGGATAAGGGAATGTGAGCAAAGCTCCATTCAAAGAGACACGTGAATGGAAAAAAGGAGAGTGTTAACTTTATGCTTCACTTTTGGGACATGTTTGACTTTATGAGTCTATGTTTGGTGTGTTGGAAATTCGTTTATCCGATGAGTGATGATGGAGCTCACTATATGTTTCATAACTCAAGTGCCAATCTATCATATTATATGTAAATGTGCGGCACATGTTTAATGGTTAATGAAGTATGTGCCTTATTGCCAATTTATCGTTATATGTGACTCGTGTGAACTGTAATATATGTTTGATTAAATATGTGTTTATCATGATATATGTTTGTATGAGTATGTAAATGTTGTGTAGATAAACCAGTAGATAACACATGGATAGGTACTCTATGATACTAGACATAGGACTATTGTAATTGTACTTATAAATAGTTGCCTTGAGGATGCATGATGACATGTTTGTGATGTGCTTATTCTAATCATTTACTGTGTATGCTAAGCTCACCCACTCTCATCTTTACCCATTGCTGATTAGTTAGGTGCCTGTATGAGCGGTGTGGTTTCAAAGAGATAATCCAAGCCAGTTTTGTGTTATCCTATAGGTGTTCTTTATTTGCTTACGTTTTTGGGAAAAGGCAATGTGATAGACTTATTTATAGAAATGTTATTTTCTATACATTTTTCTGGTTATAGATTTTGTTTATAAGGTTTAAGAGTTATGGTTATGCTTAGGTTATAAACACTAATGATGGCATGGTGTTTCTAGCTCAGACACGTTTTTGACGTTTTGAACTGTTGAATTTTAGTAAATTGGATAATTATTTGTCTAAGTATATGATAAATGATGTTTAGAAACTAAATGGGAATGGATTATTTGCTTATGTATGCTGTTTTTTTTAGATCCAGAGCAAGGGTTTGATTCCTCTGTGTTCTGAAACATGCAGGAAGTTAGATTAGAGATTTGTTATTGATACTTGGGATCAAAATATCAAAATTTCATGATAGGTACCGATAATTTTTGAGACTTTGGGATTTTAGTCAAGAAACAAATTGCAAGTTTGTTATTATTTTTCCAAGTGGTATCAATGCCACCTAGGGAAAATATCGATACACAAGTGTCAGTATCAATACCTATAGACAAGTCTTGGAAATTTTGTTAAATGGACATTACGTGTGTTTATTATTATTATAAGACTATTTGATAAATGGTTAGCATGTAACATTGTTAACTAACAAATATTATTGACTTAAAACTTATACAAATGATAATATGAAAGACATTTCTTTTAGAATGAACAGTTACTTGTTGTATATGACATGAGATGGTGGTGCGCCATTCCGTATTTAGGCATGGCAACCATTCTGGGTATAGACCCAATAAACATTTTAAACTTACTATAAAAGATATGCATAAAAAGTAACACAAGAATAGAGTTTAGAGAATCATGTTTTGTATGCAATACTTGAAGCGCTGAAAATGCTAAAGAGTCAATCTCGTCTACAGAGCAAGTTCTCCGAAGAACATTAAAAGAAAAGAACAACAAATAAACCTAAAGCCTAAAAAAATAACAACTGAAAAATAAATTACAAAGAAAATCTTAAAGTATGAAAAGCTTTCCTCCACAAGTCCTAAATGAGCCTATTTATAGAATTAGGGTAGCCTTCGTTGTAATAGCCCATTTCCAGTGGTGTCAAAAATAGTGGTTTCGAGACCACTAAGATGTTTTGATTTAACTATTAAACAAGCTAAAGTTATGTGTTAAAAGGTTGTAAATAATAGTGTAGTTCATGGCAAATCACTCCCCAAACTTAACTTGTTGCTTGTCCTCAAGCTACCAAACCACATATTAAACGCCTCCGAACGTGCTAACGTCCGGAGTGTGAATATTGCAACTACAATATATGAAATGGAGGCAATATTCATTCATCAGTAGGACATCCAATACTAGAACCTAAAATTCTATAACTCTAATGACATGTCATTTGTATGCTAAGCCTTCACAAGGTTCATACAGGTCAATATCCATTCCAATTCATTTAAGTTTCTTCATATCGTACCATTACAAGAACGTATCCATATAGTTTCCATTTATGATCATAATCATTAACTTAACTAACATGGTAATTCAAATCATTTCATTAATTACTATTTATCAATTAATCCAATTCATCACTTATCAATTATCAAACAAATGAACTCAGTCACAACATATATAGATAATTATTAAATCACAAAACAAAAGCTAATCAGTTAAACCAACTATGAACTTACCCAAATACAATAGCTAACAACACATCAACAATGACTACTCGATAACCTTTTCTTTCCCGTGATTACCAACCGAATAATCAGTTTCTTGATCTAAATAAAATAATTTTATTCAATTAACCAGTTCAAATATCAGAAAATACAGAAATTCATATATTTGACCCTTAATTGTCATTTTACACTTTACCCTAAACTTTTACTTTTTATTCAATTTAGTTCTTAAAATCGAAACTTTCAATTCAATCATTAATTAATCTAAACAAGGCTAGTAGAATTTTCTATAATTCCCATACAACCCATATTCATCATACTTTTACAAAAATTCATATAACTTTACTATTTTAGCAATTTAGTCCTTTAACTTAAAAATTAACCAAAATCACTTTACAAAATTGTCCTATTTAACTATCAAGCCTGTAAATTTATAATAAAACTTTAAAAAGATCACCAACTCATCAATTACATGATTCAAACCATTTAATAGTTTGACAAATCAATCCCTGGGCTAGCTAGATTAAACTACAACGAAATTAAAAACATAAAAAATTACTAAAAACGGATCAAAGTTACATACGATGCAAAGACAAAGGAGATGACTAAAACTTCAAGTATTCTTCAATGGAGCATTCAGTTTCCAAAGAAGAAAAATAAAGATGACAATGATTTTGCTATATTTTACTTTTATTATTATATGTTTTATTATTAACATTAAAATTTAATGTATAAAATGCATAAAACTTACATACTAGCCGTCCCACTATGTAAAAATTGTATATTTACCATTTAAATCCTTCCACTTATTTAACTAAGTCATTTAATCATTAAAATTCAATAGCGATTAAGTATTATATCTTTTACAAATTAGCCATTTTTCTTTAATTAACTAATTAAAAAATCAAATTGTAACTCTGTAAATATTTAATAAAAATATTTACAATCTTGGTTTTTAAAAAATGAGGTCTTGATAACTTATTTTCGAAATCACTTGACTTTCAAGAAATACGACTTACCTTTACTATTTGTTTAATAAAATAAGATTTAATCAAATCAAAATTCATAATAGCTATAACTAACTCATATGAATAAAATAATAATAAATATTATGAACTATTCATCACATTTGTGGTCTCAAAACCATAAATTTTGACAACACTAAAAATGGAATGTTATAACGATGGTTACCCTAATTCTATAAATAGGCTAATTTAGCATTTACGGAAGACAACTTTTCATACTTTTAGATTTTGTTTGTAATTTACTTTTCAGTTGTTATTTCGTTTAGGCTTTAGGTTTATTCTTTGTTATTTTCTTTTGGTGTTCTTTGGAGAACTTGCTTGGTAGACGAGATCAGCTGTTGACTATTTTCAACGCTTTAATTATTGAATACAAAATAGAATTCTCTAAACTCTAATCTTGCCTTATTTTTTATACATATCTTTTATAGTAAGTTTACAATGTTTATTGATTCCAGGAGAAACTAATCCTCTTATGGGGGATTAACGAGTGGATGTGTGATTAACTTATTACTTTGTAGGGTTCTCTTAATAGGTCAACTGTTTGGGAGAGGAAGAACTTAAATACTAGGCTTGATGATCGTAGAAAGTTATTTTGGTAGGAATTAACCATTATTCATATGGCCAATCCGTGAACACCTTAGCTTCAAACCAGTAAGGACTGTGAGGTTGAGAGATAAGTAGTTCTTGTAGACTCATTTGTTTAGTGGAAGATAGAGAGATCCTATTAGTGTAATGACTAGTTGATTGAATAGAAACCCAAAATAGGAATTAGTTATAACCACCAAAGCAAGTTAATCAGCCTTGGCTGGATTTGGTCAAGTTTATAATTCAATTTTCCAAGTTTCTTTTATTTATGTTATTTTCATTCTTTTATTTATATAAACCAAAAATAATCATTTATGTTCTGTCATAATATAGTTTATTTGAATTACTAATTAGATCTGTTTACGTTTAGGCTAAAGTTAAATTAGTAGTAGCCTCCCTTGGGTACGATCCTTGAAATACTCACCTTTTTAGTTGTAAACCTATAGTACAACCTGACTCGTTGTTACGAATTCTCCATTGCTCGTATGAGCAGCTTCATGTAGCTTTACATCTCGACCCATAACTCGTGTGAGCACACCTGTTTCGCAGCTCGTGTGAGCATTACAAATACAATTACAATTACAGATACATGCACACTTTATGTGAACATGGTTCCATGTATCTGACGTTGTTTCATTTGGTTCAACAGGTAAATAAAGCTTAATTGAATAATTGTAATTATAAGATATGTTCTATAACCTTAATGAATGAAATGAAATAGTTGTATAAATGCTTGAAATATATGATTTGTTACATAATTAAGGTGTCATGAATGTAATATATGTGGAAATGTTCCAAATATATGTTTCATGAAATGGATAGATTTTATGTTTCATTATTGAACTTACTAACCTTGTGAGACATGTGATGTCTATAGGTTAAAAATGAACTCATGATCTTATGGAATTACTATTTTGGTTTAGGTTTTAATCGGTATGTACTAAAAGTTTATAAGTGAAATGTGTCTATAACCATGATAGTTATGCTTAAACTTATAAAAATGGTCAAGGTACTACCAAATAGGGACTTTTAGATTTGGTATCATCAAGAGTACATAAGTGGTATGTTTCATGCTCTTGAAATGCTTGGATACATGTTCTGTGATATAGTTAATGATGTATGTGAATTGGATTTTAAATGTGTGTATTGTGGTACCATTGCGGGTACACTAGTTAGGCACATAGGGTGAATGATTTTGGTATGTATTAGGTATGTTTCAATGTGTTTTAAACATGTGAAAGTGATTGAAAATGGTTTGGCTTGGTGGCTAAGATATGGTTTCATGAATTGGCTTATTTTTTGGGTCATTTTGGATGCGCACGACCTGGGACACAGGCTACGGCATGGCCCTATGCCACACACGGCCGTGTGTCTTATTTATTTTTGGATACAAGTTTTTCCATATATCATTAGGCTGTTACATGACCTAGTGACACGACCGTGTGACCCTTTTTTGAATGCTCACACGGTTTGCAACACGAATACGTGACCTTATTGGAATTTTACACGGTTGGCCACACGACCATGTTTTTAAGCCACATCGTCTAGGCTCTGTCACATGGCATGGCCACATGGCCGTGTGACGCCAGTTTCTAAAATTTTTGAGTTTCCCCATATTTTTCTTATTTGATTCAAATTAGTCCATGATTGTTCCCAAACTATTTCTAAGGCCCTGTAAGCTCAGTGTCCGTAAATACAATTATGCTATGAATGAAATTTAGATTTAAATGTTGTTATATAAATGCTCTAATGATGTTTATTGTTTTGAAATGTTTCGTAATACTCCTTAACTCTAATCCAACAATGGAGATGGGTTAGGGGTGTTACAGTTGCCTTCAACCCTAAATCAGTTGATGTTCTCGTGTTTAATTACCATTGAGTAGACCAAAATGCCCTTGATTTATAATTATTCTCGTACAGGGTCAGTTTTGTGACACCCTAGTGCCTATGTCATGACATCGAAGGTAGCATGCTCTGGTTCAGGGTAACTTCAAGGGTGTGTCACGACACCCTATGCAGTATAGCAATTCTGGCATTTTAGTCCTTATGATTCAACATCGAACTCCTCGTGTCGAAACACAGTAATCAACTTTGAGTGCTTATGCCTTTGAATGGTCTCCTGCACACTGACTAAGTGTGTTAGCTCGGCTTTAGGCCTCATTTGGCTGCTAAGGTCAATAAAATACTCAAAAGACACTTTTTATTGAATTGAAACTAAACTAAGAGACACATAACTTAAACATACTAAAATTGCTAGTATTGAAGCTCCTCAAGTATGAAAACTAGTTTAGTTTGCTACACCGAATTATAACAGATGAAACTCCCCGACACTTAAGTCATTGCTCGTCCTCAACAAAGCAAAATTAAAACAAAATGTAAAGACGTCCTTTGAGCAAGTGTGATACAAATATTGGTTTAGGAGCACATAACTAGGTATTTCATTTTTACACATAATCCTGGCATGATATATAAACAACTTACCACGTTCAATATTAAACACCTAAGTTCAGTATATTACAAAGTATACATGTATTAAGGTTTTAAAATATATACATCTATAAATAGATCATACAGGTAATTTGATTATCCTGGTAGAATACAAATAGTAATGCAATTACTTAATATGATGTCAATTCATGAATAAGTCTACCTAGGTCACGTATGGTTTTTTGACTTGTAACGTTCTGAAGCTTAGGACAAGTATGGAATTCAAGAACAGAAAGCATCAAAATAGTTTCAAGGACGAAAATAGTTTGGCACATCGTATTGTTCCCTATTCGTCCCCCTTAGTAACCCTCACCCCCTCACTGCCTTATTTCTCATTCTTTCACCTTTCTTATTTCTCCACATAGGAAGTTACAACATAATACAACAACTATGACTAGTTCAAGAGTTTTTATGCACTATTGACTGAGTTTTTCTATTTCCTTGAATTTTGTCACATTTTTCTTTTTCACTACATCTCACTAACAGTGCTTTTACTTTTCAATTATTTTTCTACTCGTTTTGATTTTCTTTTTGAGTTATTCTTTTGTTGCACATATTGGCTAACTTATAATCACAATTTCACATCGATCCTTCCTATTTCACTCTATTTTTACAAAATCTTCCATGTTGTATCTACTAAACCTTCAATACGTATGGCTAGATGTGCAACAGCCAAAGCTGGCGAGTTTTGAATTGTACGTGTAGATTAAGGAAATTAGATTGGCATAGTCCTACTCGCCTAATCGGCACTCCAACATGACAAGAGGGTGCAAAAAGGGCTATGGTGGGACTTGAAGACGAAGGCTACCCCACGCCTTATGTATGTAGGTGTGCATGGAAGGAATTGAAAATCACGTTAAGCAAATCTGGAGTCTTAAGGATGCCGCCTAGTTCGGTCAAGTCACTCATATGAAAGAATATTTGGTGTTGGAATATGTTTCCCACAAGTGGAAGACATTAACAAAGGTAACCTTAAAACAAATGACACATGTCAAAGCCTACGGTAAGAACAAAGGTTTTTACTTAAGAAACTTTCACAAGAAGGAAAGTCATCTTTCCTCCTTTATTTCAAGACACCATTTACGTCTCCACATAAGGAGGCTGATGAGGGTGAAAATTTTTATGACAAATGTAACACCCCTTACCCGAGACCATTGCCGGAGTCAAGCATGAGGCGTTCCTTGACTTAACTTAAAAGTTTGGGGCATAAAAATTTACATTTAAAAGTTATTTCACTGTTCATAATAAGGCTGTCCACCTGCGCAGCAGTCACTAAATCAATTATAAATCGATCTAAAAAACTTTAAAATTAGATCCATAAATTTTCCCTAAAACTAGACTCATATATATTTTTACCATAATGTTTTTAGAATTTTTGGTTCTTCCAATTAGTACAATTTATTAGTTAAATTCTCCCCAATTTCACTGATCGACTGTCCTGACCCCTTGTAACTAAAATTAAATTATCTCATTGTAAAGACTTCATATAGTGTTATCACTTATTTCTACAGAAAAAAGACTCAATAAGGAATCTATTCATCTGAATTAAAACTCATAAATATTTTTTTACAATTTTTAATGATTTTCCAAATTCAAAATGGGGATTCCAAAAACCACTTTTACCTTGTCTAACTAAAATGAAAATATCTCTGAATACATAATTTCTTTGTCTACATTGTTATTTTTCTATGAAAATAGACTCAATAAGCTTTAATTCTATATCTCATCTAGCCTCTAATTCATTTTCTACTATCCTTGGTGATTTTTAAAATTCACATCACTACTGCTGTCTCAAAACTGATTCACTACCAATTTTTTCTTTTTCATGATTTCTATGCATAATTTATCACCTAGAAATTTATAACAACAAACACCTTCATACTTAGCCATTTTAATAACTATTCATCATCAAATATCTACATATCATTTTTTGGTCATATCTTAAGAATATACAATCGAAATGACCAAGTCCCTATACATGCCATAGCTCAAAACAT